>MJUU01050315.1:38462-59364 GCA_002080025.1 Modiolus philippinarum
TTATGGGTTTTTTTTAATTATTTTTCATCAAAAGTAGGGCAGGAGCGTGAAAGGCGGATATCATCCACGAGCTTCAATTCGAACAGGGGTTCTAGTAATTTTAATACTCTTATTTTATTTTCACAAGTTGCAAAATAAACGGTAAATTTCGTCATGCGGTAAATTTCAGTATGTCAAAAATTGTTTTACAGGTTTGTCAAAATTTGATTTAAATCCTTAAATTATGTATATTAGTATATATATTTATATATATCATTTATAGAATATATCAATATATCATCACGTGGAGCAGATCATGCTTACCCTTCCGGAGCACCTGATGATACCTCAGTTTTATAGGGGTTCACACTGCTAGTGCTTTAGTTTTGTATCGTTCTTGTTCATTTTTGTTTATTTGTTTTGTCTTTGTCATACTGTCTCAATTCGTGTTGCTGTGAATTGCCGTGATTTTGGATTTATGATTTTAGAATTTTCCCTTTGCTCGTTCTTGCTTCGGTATTCGTTTGCCGATGTATTACCTAGTTCTGCTTTAAAAATAATTATTTTTCTTCATTTGTGTTGGGTTAAGATTTTTTTATTTTCGGATTTTGTCTATGTCGTGGTGGTTCGGTAATCGGTTGAGTTTTTCCCTGTGTCTTGTTGATATTTATCGCGTATCTTCAAGTTCTTCCCATTAGAAACAAGGGCAATATCATAAAGAAAAATAATGTTTGTTGGGCACAAGATATTCTGGAGCTAATGTGTCTCCAAATAGGCTGCAAATTGTCAGAACCTTACAATTTTAAAGTGGTCAATATATTTATGACTTCACTTCAAGAGAAATGGGAATGTAAAGAAAATTTTAAAACGATTAAAGGAAACAGGGCCGATTTCGATCTTAAAAAATCCTTCCTGCAGTAACATGCATTAAACTGATTTTCAAAATATCTATTACTGTATTGCTTGACAAATATTTAATTGCATACCTGTGGTTGTCCCTTGCCCTTGATTTGATGGTGCTTGTGTTGGATTTGGTTGTACAGGTCTCTGTGTATTCTGCTGTGAGGCAGGTGTAGTTTGCATAGGAGCTTGTGTTGGACTGTTGTAAAATGTGAAAATAAAGCAAATATTTCACATAAAAAATCCAATAGTCTTACCGTATAGCGGGTTATTTAGCGTTTTAAATTTTCGCGGATTATCAAAGATCCTATATATATCCTAAGAATACAGAAAATATTCGCGGAATTTATTTTCGCGATTTAAGTCCATCTGCGAAAATACGCTAAAATTACCCGCTATACGGTATTTGAATGATAAGACAGTCACAAACGTATTAAGATGTCAGCAAAATGGTCGTTTGTCATGCCTTAATTGCTTAGACTTTAATATACTTTACTTCTTGAATTGTAATTGGTAGCCGTTAAATATGCATGGATACCAGTAGGGGATTTAGGTACATTAAAGATGTATAAACCTATATATAATACTAAAGTACGCACAACGAAATTTGCCGAAGCTTAAATCTCTGTAGCTATTTTGTTTTAAATAAGACCCTAGTAAAACATATATGTATCATTTTCTAATTTGTTGCCGCTACTCTTGGTATATTTACCGTAATAATCAAAGTTCAAATAAAAATAATTTCCATAGACCTTAATGTTAATTTCACTCAAATTTGAAAAAAATGCGATGTGGGAGTGATAGATGAATGGTGTACGCAAACCAACAAACCAATGAAAAAACGCCAATTCAAATATGGCTTCCTGTATTAGCTTTGTAAATAGAGTCATATAACACTCTTAGCACATGCGCAAAAGATGCATAGTTTCTGTTGCATATTTTGAATCTTTTTTTTTCATTTTAACTGTCAAAATCTACCATCCCCTGACAAATTTTTAATTAAAATTTGTTTTCGAAATTTATTATGGAATTTTTTTCTACTTGAAAAGGCAATTTTCAGTACAACCTTTAACTTTCCAACTTGTGACGTCACAAATAAAATCGAAATGTCCGGTTCGTAAGCAGCATTGTTTGGAATGTTTGAATGTAGATAAATAGTACTTGAGGCATTTTCTACAGTTAAAATAACAATTAAATCAAGCAAAAGTAAGTTTTTATTGCTTTTGTGGAAATGTTTTTGTCAGCGAGTTTGTTTATGAAAATCAAAATGTTGCGGAACCATTAGATAGTCGCTGCTCGCTTCGGATATAAAATTGGGTGAAATTTCCATATTAGAATCGAAATAAACCATAGCCGCCAACTACTATATTGTCATTATAACATGGGCTTTCGTTGTTTTTAAATATTTTACCCCTCGCTAAAGCTCGGGATAAAATATTTGCAAAAACAACTCAAGCCCATGTTATAATGACAATATAGTATGGCGGCCATGTTTTATTTCTTAAATGCATTGCCGGTGGATTTGCATATAGGGTACCTTGTTGTTTATTCGGATGGCCAATGAACAAACAAAATTTTGATTTGTTTACTAATTTACATAAAAATGTTAAGGTAAATCTGAGAATAAAATTTGCAGAACCAATATCCAGTTACCATTTACTTTTATTTAAATAAATTTGTTTACAGGTTTAAACTTTTTGTTGACACTTGGTCAACTAATTTCATAATTAAGTTGTTGCTTTGAAATCGAGATTAACTCCCGACACACGTGTTTTTGTTTATCGATAACCCCAGGGCATTATAACAATAAATACAAGTGTTCAGTTAACCATGTATACTCCCTCTATTTTCGACTCAAATTTTCTGTTAAAATAACATAGACAGGTAATGGAAAACTTTTTAACCCTTTATTGTAAAATTATGATAATGCATGCACTGGAGCGGCAAAAAATTAGCTTTTCATTGGTGTATGTTATCCGTAAACATTTTCTTAAAAAGATATTTGGAGAAAAGTCGCGGCAAATTTCGTTGTTGCTCTTCAAAGGTTCAATGAGCTTTTCTTGAAATTTTCACACTTAGCCGCTAATGACATCCCAAGCTGTATATTCTACAGATCGAAGTTTTGTGTTCGGTTTTACCTGGTCATTTCCGCCCAAATTCCGGTTAATTGTTTACAAACAAGGCGATTCAAAATTAATCAGAAGCGGAATTAGCAGAAATCATAGGAGAGATTAAGTTTGTTTCAGCGAAGTTTATTGCTTTTATTGCATACCTGCACATGCTTTAGACATCTATGGATATATGGTGCATTCGGTTTGGGAAAATTCTGAAATACAAATCGGATTCGGAATGGACTATTCTCATCCTGGATCATTCTTCGTGACGTCATTATTGATTGAGTAAAATCAGACGTTATGTTTTATTGACTTTTCATTGAATTGGCCCCTTTCCCAAAAACTACATTGAATATTTCTCTTAATCATACAGAGTTCTATTGTTTTTTGTCAGGTCAGCTGATAACATGATGTGTCCCTCTTCAATATCGTACGATAAAAAATGAAAAAAAAAACACGTAGTCAGATAAAATTATTTGCAAATGCTGCTGTAAAATCCAAATTTTGTCTGTTTCTCAAGCTTTTTGAGTTACAGAAAAAGATTGTCATATCTTTATTTTATTTTTGGAACGATTTGGAAATGGACTACAAAGTATTTTGAAATAATACGGGACTTTTGAGTCGTCCTCACTCCGGAAATTTTTTTTGTGTAATATACGGAAAAAATCAGTACATCGATACATTGAGAGGAAATCATTAATTTATTAACACTGTTGCGCTAAGGGTGATTTATATTTTATTTATTTGTAGCGCTTCAGGTTAATTTTTTTTCCTCAATTAAAATTCGGTTAAATAATTGTCATGTAAGACAATTTATAAGTACACTTCAATTTAATAAATAGTTCGTTTTTATGTTGTATTTTATTTATTTCAACATGTCAGGTATCCAGTTATCCTTCTTACTGGTATTTGAGGAGATCCTTTCCGCCTTCAATTGCACGAGAGTTCCTGTCTCGCAAGTCCCGTATTTATATTCCTATGACCGGTATCTAAATCTGCCTTAAATACAACAAAACTTACGGCTGCACGTTGTTGGAACCTCCGGATCCCAATGCATCTTTTATTGCATTTAACAATGGATATTTTCCTTCCCCACAAGAACCACTAAAATCGTCAAGATCTAAAGCCCAGACCATGCTTCCACCAAAATGATGATCCTTTATATATTGTACCTGTGAAGGATAAGATATGTCTTGTCTTATCCAGTTACTATATGTTTGATGGACAGAAGGGGGTTAACTTCTACATGGTTAAACGCTGTTGTTCTAAGTTTTTTTTAATTTTATGAAGCCTTTTGATAGGTCATCAAGCTTGCCTATTAAATATTTCAAAGGTAGCTCATGTAAAATTTTCATATATATAAACATATAACACGTCCACCATGATGAGGAACAAACGCAAACTTAATGGGAATACGTACATAACAGTAAAAAGTATGATATTTTTGTATCAGTTGAAAAAAAATCTTGGTGGATTTGGTGGAATTTAGACCAATCGGTTTTAAACCTCATTTACGAAATGAAGCAACACTTTAAAGAAGAATTACCTATTTTCGTTACAAAGCCATATTTCGTTTCTTAAAACGACAGGGCACTGACATTAAATCTTATGCAGCTGATCGTTTAGCACGTCAATAACAAAGATAATGAAATTCAATGCACAAGTTTTTGATTTTTTCACATAAAACAGACCTTAAAGATAAAACAAGATTTTTTTTTAATTTACTTTACCAGAACGGGTATGTTTGGAATAACGCTATATGTATATAATATTTTGTCTAGTTTGATAGGCTACTTAAGCAAGGGTATGTTACCAATACCTTGAAGTCATCGCTACAGAAGTTTTATAGTCGACATGACGATCTTGTGGACTGCTATAGGATATATGTTTCAAAGATGACAACAGATCTTTCTCTTTACAACTAGAGTTTGTTTTTCCTTTACCGTATTTTACTTTACTACTTGAGTTGAAGTTCAACATGGGGGTGTCTTATGAAAATCAGGACATGCTTACTCTACCAGTGCACCTGATCTCACACATGTTTTGTTATTGGACTCGTGTTGTTCATCTTTGTATGTGTGTGTCTTCATCAGTTTGTTTTCTGTGCCGTAATCATGTTATGTCTACGTTTCTTTGTTTTTCCGAAGTTGCCATCGTCCTTGTATTAGACATTTTTACTATTCATCGTCGAAATCGAAACCGAAACCATACTATATAGAATTAGTTGCGTTTTGTTTCTTTTTATTGCATGCATTTCAGTGTCTCACGGGCTTAAAAGTTCAGCTTTCTTTTTTAAATAATTAGTGTAGATTTATTTATAAATGCAGTTTTATAGAAGTGATAAGACTTTAGGCATTAAATATGTCATCAATTCTACAATTTGGATTTAAAATTGCTTTTTGGGTGTAATCGTGAAGAAAAAAATTTACATACATAATTTTGTTGTTTGTCGTTATATTCATGTTGCATTTACAAATTTCATGAATTTTGTTGCGTTGTTCACCTTTCTATACGTGTGTGTCTTCATTTTTCTTTTCTATGCCGTGCTCATGCTGTATCTCCGTTTTTTTTTTGTTTTTGTTTTGTTTTGTTTTTTCTGATGTTGCCATTGTCCATGGATAATTAGTTTTAAATTGATCGTCCGGTTCTCACTTACTTTACTTAAAAATGAATGAGGTCTTTAAGGCCAACTTAAAGTCTGCTTTATATGCCCAATCTTTATAAAGGCCAAAACAATTCTTTTTTTTTCTTTTTTTTTCTTTTTTGAAAATTTTATTTCATATATCCTTTCAAAAGAGTTTTACATGTTGCGATATACAAAGTTCATGAATTTTAGCATCTTCAAGGTATTAAAAGTAAGTGAGAACCGAACCGTCAGTCTAAAACGGACAAGCCAATGACAATGGCAACATCGAAAAAAAAACAAAAACAAAAATGAAGACACACACATAAACAAAAATAAACAACACGAACCCAATAAAACAATTGATGAGATCAGTAAGATTTCAAGTCTATGGTTTAAACTTATTGTTAGCACATGACCAATACAATTCAGTTTTGAAAATTTATCTCACGGTATCCTTTCGAAGGAGTTTTATATGTTGCAATAAATAAATTTCGTGAATCTTAGCATAAATTAACCACATACTAAAAGTCTTACTTTTCAAGCCTTAATTATACTGAAATTAATGTAATATCGCAACGTATAAAACTCCATCAAAAGAATATCACGAGGTAAATTCTTAAAACAAATTGTTTCGGTAAATTTTAAAGATTAAACATTTTGATTTAAAAAACAGAATAGAAATCTTGCTTTTCAAACCTTTTTAATACTCTAATTCATAAAATTTGTATTTTACAACATATAAAACCCCTTATAACAACGGCAGTAGAATACAGAAGGAACAAAGCACAAAATTACATAAATCAAAGTCCAGAGACAAGGCAAAATCAAGAACACAAGAAGACAGAAGACCAAAGACACAACATAAAGAAGATATGAAATAATATTTTCATAAGACTATATTGTTTTGGTCTTTTTTAAAGATTGAGTTTAGATTACAGAATTCAAATTTTACTTTTCGTACTTTATTAATGCTAAGATTCATGGAATCACAGGCTTAAAATCTAACTTTTCATGCCTTATTTAAGCTTAAATTCAGAAAAATTCTATATCGCAACATATAACACTGATTTGATAGGATATAATAACATAATATAAAAAATGGATTGCTTTCTAAAAATTGAGGGAAAATGCCGACTGAAAGTTTTTCTTTAAGACGTTATTTATGCTCAAATTCATGAAATTTGTATATCGCATCATATAAACTTTTTCAAAAGGATATAATGATGAAATAAAATTTCCTTAGTTGAAACAAAAAACAAAATTCCCACTTTTCAAACATTATTTATATTTAAATTCATAAAATTTTTATATTCCAGTATATAAAATTACCTCAGGAGGATATGACGAAATAGAAATTTCAAGAAAAAAATGAATTGTTTCGGTCATTTTTAAAGACTGTGTTTAAACTGCAGACTAAATATCTTGCTTATCATGTCTTATTTATGCTAAAATTCATTAAATTTGTATATGGCAACATAAAAAACTCTTTTAATATGATATGATGAAATAAAATTCAAAGAAAAAGAAAAAATGAATAAATAAAAAATAAATCAATTAAGATTGAATTAATCCGCAGACCAATAATCTACCAATGAAAAAAAACCTCCAGTGAATAACTATTCTAAATGTAACTCTAGACCGGAGTAATTTACAACTGTTAAAGTGAACTTAATACAGTCGAAATGGAATCCTTCCATGACCCGCAAATCAGCTCTTCATTCGCTACCACAATCACCAGTCTATTTGATAACTATTATTAATATATAGCAAAAAAGGTTGAATAAGAAAGAAAATTATGAGGTTTAAACAGAATAAACTATTTTGGTTGGTTTGATTAAATTCTGAATAGCGGTTTCCGTTCCTGATTTGATGAACTTCAAATACCTACTTTCGATTTCAGTTTCTCATAATTTACGATTCAGTTTCTCATAATTTGCGTTTTCGATTAAAAATCCATTCCGATTCCGATCGGAAACTGCACTTTTTGATCGGAAACTGCAGTTTTCGTGCGAAATACCAAGTATTTTACGAAATGCTATATATTATGTACGGAAACTCAAGATTTCGTGCGAATACATGATATTTAGCATGGAGACCCTACTTTTCAGTTTTCGAGCAAAATACTGAGTATTCCACATTTTTGTGGCTATTGGGTGAGATACGTTTATCTCATGAACGTTACATGCGACATAAATTTGATGATTTCGGTTTCGGTTTCGACGATGAATAGTAAAAATGTCTATTATTCGTTTTAGACTGACGGTTCGGTTATCAATTACCTTAATTGTATATAGCATTTTTCGCAAAAATTACCTTTGTTTTAATACTGTCCTTGTCCTCATAACCAACCCATTCGTTTCCTTTTACCAAGTAAGGAACTTTTTGTTGTGTAAGCATATGTTTTGTCCCGCCTGCTTTTAACAATTGACAAACCTGAAACCGGTAAAAATATAATAAGCCATGAATTTTAATTTCAAAATATTTCTTAATCACTTTATTATTGTGTCGATTATTTTCCTCATTGTTCAACCTATTTTTGAAAGAGTGACGTTCCGTCTTGATTTTTACGTTTTTATATCATTTAAGCCCGTTTAGGCAACTGCAAACGCAGAAAATATTGAACGTCTGTCAAATAGTGCAGAAACACTTCCAGAGAGAATTTTGATATGTAGATAATACGTTTCTTATTTAAGTGTTAGTGTACGTTGGTTGAAAAAAGTGGAGATAATTGTTTGAGCAAATGAGCAACCAGCTTCATCGGTTAACGACTTATCACATAGCTATTTGACTTTACTTCAATGTGGTTGAAAGGTGACTACAGTCAGTAATTACATTTCATGCAACACCACCATCGAATACAGAATGGCTATAATTACATATGATAATACTGATGGAATAAGAGCATAGTTACCATGTTTTCTTACTACAAAATGCCTGGCATGAAATTTGATATTCGAGATTTATTGATGAATGTTCACTTTCAACCTACAGCAAAGTTAGTATCTTTCATAATTATCCAGTAGATTGTATAGCAACACAATTCGTGATAGTACTTATTTTTGTGGTCCCAATCATTTTTCTTAATGTTTAGTACTTCAAGAGAAATATAGTAAGCCTCAGTTCCGCTTTTATCGTTTTTTAGATGTGCGTGATATAAATTGTCCAAATATTCAGTTTCCACACATTAATTTTAACATATGGCATCTGACTCGAGCACCCTAGCACCGGTTTTGGCTGAATGTAATCGTGTAATTTTATACATTTTGAAGCCTGTTTTCAATTTTTTTGACATGCAGTGTTGTAAATTCGTTGGTCTAAAAAGGAATGATGTAATTTGATATAAAGGCGTTGTTTCCTTGCTTGGCTTCAGTGAGTATTTGTAGAAAATTTGTCTTATGTGCAGTTACTCCACATCTTATCCTTGAAAATGTGTTGTAGATAGGCATTATCAATAATAAAACACATGAAAGAGTTATCATGAAATTAATTATCAGAGATATGACAATTCTACAAGTAAAGGCCTCTCAAGATGATGATATGGTGCGGGGGTTATGAAATCTAAAAAATCCTAAAATGTTTTCATTTTTCTCTTCCATGTAAGGGAGTAGCCATATCGAATCAAAGCTATTTTATACAGTAAACATATAAAATGACAGGCCTATTATCCTTTCTGAACACTTCAGGTGATTGCAAAGTTCCGTGCTACACACAAACTTTCTTTTCACTTGATTTTCGGTACGACATTTCATACATTTGATTTCCCTTAATTTCATTACCACTTCATTCCTAAGTTATTACTACACTTTTTGTTATATTAACGATATTAAAAATACCACTCAAAATGATTATACAAACCTCATAGTATGCAAGCATACCCTTTTCTCCTGTAAATGCCCCAGCCGGCCCAGGTCCTGTAATTGGAGCGCCTAGTTTGTGGTTACTTGGATTTGCTAAAGTCAAACTTCGGCCATATAAACCCAAACCAATGTTCATCATTTCTGGGGGGACTCCCTTCTTTACATAGTAACTTGCAGCCCAATCCTACGAAAAAAATTAACAATATCACTATAACCTAAATTTAGGGAAATTAGTTGTGTTTACTGTTATTCGTAGAACAGAAATAGGCACAGAAATTGGAAAGGGTGATATGTTCATACATGTAATAATTAATCGTTTACTGCAGATTATATACTTGTTTTAATCAGTCAGGATCATTTTTTTCGCTGCTTTCAATTCTTTAAAATGTCTTATCTACTATAAAACTATGTTGTATCATTAGGCCCGAAAGAAAAGGCATATTATTTTTTTTCTTCCCTTAAAAGCCTGGCTATAATTCCTTTTTAAAATATGTTAGAGTGAACAGCATAAAAAATCAACAGTCTGTAAATGTCTTCTGTCCGGTCTGGAGGTCATACAAAACTTGTTGCTTACCGTATTAAGGGTAGCGTCGTCCCCAGATTCGCTAGAATCTTTATAAAGAGGAGAGTTGTGACCGACTTTGCTTTCCCAGCTTCCATGGAAATCATACGCCATCAAGTTGATCATGTCTAGATTCCTATCAAAAATCAATTATAAATATCAGAAAAAAAATATACCATATGATTGTTAGACTATACTTTTACAAATTACATTTGATTTCAAATCCAGCACGATTGCTCCATACGATTTTTATAAGAAGACTTTTAATGAAAACCCACACTATTTCTTGAATTTATTGCAAATGCTGAAGAAAAACAAGATAATATTCATACATACTTGACCATGGCTGGTATGTCATAAGCACTGTCTATGGTGGCTTTACCAGCTGCTGTTGCTGCTGATAATAGCAACTTTGGTTTCCCAGATACCTGAGCTTCAGCATCAAATTCTCTTCGTAGGGTCTGAAATACAAATACTTCGTAAATAATTGGAAGTAAAGGAACGGCCTTGTAATTTGAAACTGTTCTTTGGTTGGTCTTTTTTTAATATTTTAAACTGCTGAAAATAATGTACATGCATGTAGGTGTTTGTTTTGCCTTCTTTTGATAAATAATATTAATTGTATACGGTGAGAGACCTTTGCGCTTTTGATAGGAAATTTGTACTTTTTTTCAGAAAAACAATGGGGCTTTTTTTAGAAGGACCTTTTGTATAAAAGTCACTTTACTCCTGCCTTTTCCACATTTATATACACTTTTAAGTTTATGCATTAATTGCGGTTTTTGACAGAACATTTCACTTAATGTATTTTTTATATGTTAATGATTTCACTCCTACTTTCAAGGTTAGGGACTTGTTTGTAAAATTATATTTACACAAGCACAAAAGTTAAAACAGAACCACAGGAATATGTTAAACGTATGGACCCTAGGTTAAAAAAAAATCACCTTGCTGTTTCAAAAATGCATGAAAAATTAGAAAACAATAGTATATTTGCAAGTGAACAGATATGTTCATTTATTATTGAGCATAAATAGATTTTCAAAAAATGTTATTTTTATGGACTGTGCTTTATTAAACCTTTGGTGATATGATTCCCGGACAGATATCATGACTTTTGTGCTAATAAAGAGTATGATATAATAATGAATCACATTGAACGCCTACCTCTTTTTAATACATAATCTACAATGATAAGCTAGATAGTATTTATCTAGGTCGAGAATCAGTCGTCAAGAAGAACACGATCTCATACAGAAAGAGTTATACCAATAAATTCAAAATTGTGGTTTTATATTTAGCTAACTTGACATAAAGTCAGTGTGAGCTATTGCCATCACTTGGCGCCTGTCGTGCGTCCGTGAACTTTTCACATTTTCATCTTGTCCTCTGAAAACACGGAAACAAATGCAATTAAACTTTACAGGGATGATGTATGGAAGGTCCTTTATACCTTGACCTTTTGTTGTACATTGACGAACATGGACGTCTGAAATCTAGATTATATGATAAACGTGATGATTTTGACTTTCCAATTGTGAACTTTCCCTTTCTCTGCAGCAATATACCTGCATCCCCAGCATATGGAGTATATATTTCACAATTAATTCGTTACTGTAGAGCGTGCAGTACATACAGTGACTTTGTGGAAAGAGCAAAAGCACTGTCACAAAAACTGCTGAGTCAGGGATATGTTCAGCCTTTGTTACTTTCGTCCCTTCAGAAATTCTATGGCCGTCACCACGACATCATAGATAGATATGAAATGTCAGTGTCACAAATAAAAACTGACATTTTCAGCTAGATTCGCGTCTTCCCTGATTTGACATTACCGGTTTCGACTTTACCCTGAATTGACCCACTGACAGTGTGACGGGTGCTGTGCACAGAGCAGGACATGCTTACCCTTCCGGGGCACCTGATGTCACTCTTGTTTATTGAGAGTTCACACTGTTAGTGCTTTAGTTTTTTGTGTTGTATATGTAACGTTCGTGTGTTTTATGGGCATGTGGTGTCTTTGGTCTTCCGTCTTTTGGTGTTCTTGCTTTTGCCTTGTCTCTGGACTTTGATTTGTGTAATCTTGTGCTTTGTTCCTTCGGTATTCTACTGCCGTTGTTTTACAAAGATTACTCATTTCGTTCCGGTCTGACAAACAGCATGGCAGCCAGTACGGAACTAAGGATTAACGTTGGCCCCTATAGGAAAAAATTACATTTTCATCCTCTATTCTGGAACCACTGAAACATATTCAACCAAATTTACAGGAAGGATGAATAAAAGATTATTTACAAAGATTGCTCATTTCGTTTCTATTTAATAAAATCATGGCTGCCAGCGCTAAACTAGTTTTATCATTGGATCCTAAAATCATTTTCATCTTCTCCGGAACCACTCGAGCAAATTTTACCGAATTTATGATGTATGGGAGGTCCTATACATAGACTATTTATTTCGTTTCGATTCGATAAAACAACTGCAGTAGAATACCGAAGGAACAAAGAACAAAATTACATAAATTAAAGTCCAGATACAAGGCAACATTAAGAACACCAGAAGACTGAAGACCAAAGACGCTACACAAACACTACAAATACAACAATAAAAACTAAAGCACTAACGGTGTGAACTCTCCAAAAGAGTGACATCAGGTGTTCCGGAGGGTAAGCATGTGCTGCTCTGTATACAGCACCCGTCACACTGTCAGTGGGTCAATCTAGGGTAGGGTCAATGTCAATTCGGGAAGACGTGAATCTAGCTGAAAATGTCCCTTTTTAATTGTGACACATTTGAGAATGGCCGTCAAAACTGGACATGGTGTTAACATTGGACTCAATGGGAAAAACCATATTTTCAGTAATTATTTTCATTATCTGCTTTGATACTATTGAAGCAAATTTAGCTAAGCTATATTTGAATGATGTATGGAAGGCCCTTTACTTAGATTGCCCATTTCTATTGCTTCTTACAAAAAAAACATGGCTGCCAGTGGAAAAATTAGCTTAAAACTAGACCCCATCCGCAAAAAACATCATTTTGATAATTATCATAGGCATAAGCATTTTGTCAGGCGAGCGATGCATACTCAGTCTCTGAGTTACCTTTTCAAATACCATTCCTTTTTCCAAAATCACAAAAATACAAAATTGTACAATTCGTGAAGTCGAGTATGGCAGCAAACAACAAAAAGCTTTCAAAATAATCTTAGAATTAAAACAGTAACCACAAACCTCTAATAAAAGGCCAAACTTTTGTTTGTCTCCTGCAGGACTGCCGCGATTAGCTGGATACTCCCAGTCAAGGTCAAGGCCATCCATATTGTGGTCACGTAAGAACTTTATTGTAGAGGTTGCAAATTCCTGTCGACTAGCAGCTGTGGCAACCATGTGTGAAAATGGTGCTGTTCCCATATTCCATCCGCCAACGGCAATCATAGTTTTCAGTTGTGGATTCTGCTTTTTGAGGTCAGTGAACCTTTCGTACCTAAAAATTAAAAGAACCTAATCAATGGACTAAAGAAACTATAAACAAGATTGTTTACAGTAAATAGGGAAGTCAATTTTAAAAGCAATTGATATCAAAACCCAGCCATCAAAACCATTTAATCTGCTACTAAAAACAAGCATTATTTGCACACTTTTAAATTGTAATGCTTTCTTAGTTAGTGCTGGATATAAAAGACTGTTTTGGGGGATTATTGCTTTTAGAATTTCCTCTTTTTTCATTTTTGCTTCGGTATTCTTTTGCCGATGTATCCATTGATTTTGGGATTAATAGGTGAAAGATAAAAGTCACGAATATTTTCAGAAATTACAAAAAATGGCCAAAAATGTCCTCCATGAAAGGTGCTTTTAAACGACTTTATGGGTTAGAACGAAATGCATGAAAGCATCAAAAAATAGTAAAGCTTCATGTTGTTTGAGGTGTAAAAAGGTAAAGGAGAAAGTCGCGTGTGGTAATGGAATCCGGTGCAAAACTTCAAACACCTCTATGGATTTAAACAAAACTTGTATAAATGAACGCTTAAGAGCTAAGGACGACACCTATTAATTTTGACGTCAGTGGGTGAAAGCTCTAGGTAGATATACTCACAAAAAGAGATAATTTTGGCTGCAAGTTTGTTTCCAGAGCATAACTTCAGAATCTCTTTATGGGTTTGAATGAAACTTCTATATAGTAGATGGAAGCATCAGAAGTAGGAATATACCTATATATTTTGGAGTCAGTAGTAAAAAGGTCAAAGGTCAAAGAAATATGTTTAATTAAAGATTTTATGCATTTCTGCAATCAGTTTGGGACAATAATGACATTTTATTTTTTGCTGGTTATGAAATCACGCTCTTGTTTTCTTGCTTCCTTTTCAAAGTTCAAATACAAGATATACACATTTTTGAGGAATGTGTAAGAACAATTCTTCCTATTGTAACCTGGATAGCGAAAGTTTTATTTTTTGCGCTTTTATTGGCATTTATGTGAAGTTTTGTCTTTGGCTGGTTAGGTCCTTTTTGGGTTTTTTTTTCTTAATAAGTTCTTTAATATTTTATGATATTTGATGTTCAAATTGTTTTGTTTTTATCTGCACTGATAAGACACGGGTTGTCGAAACAACGGCAGTAGAATACCGAAGGAAAAAGAAGTGACATTTACAAAACTTGAAGTTCAGAGACATGCTCAAAACAAGAACAAAAAAAAAACGATGACACAAGACAGCAAGAAAGCACAGGAATAAAAAAACAAGACACTCACAGAACTGAGAGTGACATCAGGTGCTCCGGAAGGGTAAGCATGATCATCTGTAGAACTACAATTTACTGCAGCTTTTGTATCTATATGTTTAGTTTACAAATGTGATAATGAGAGTGTTTCCGTAGTTGTGTATCGATTCCTTTGTCTTGTTGCATGTGTATGCATTTATTTGAAAATACAATAACCTCTTTAACACACATACATTCATTTAGCTCATGATATTTACTTACATTCCTTTAGCCCATGATGTACTCTCGTCGTTCCATTCAAATGAATGCAGTTTGTTTCCTACCAACTTGGCGAATGAGTAAATGAGATGAGTACACAGTTGTGGGTCAACATTCTCCGGGAAAAATTTTCCAGCGGTCTTTCTGTACTGAGCCCAGTT
Source organism: Modiolus philippinarum (assembly GCA_002080025.1). Lineage (NCBI taxonomy): Eukaryota > Metazoa > Mollusca > Bivalvia > Mytilida > Modiolidae > Modiolus > Modiolus philippinarum. The sequence goes on from MJUU01050315.1 coordinate 53,632, forward strand.
TGTGTAGTAACATACTCTGCGAGTAGCTGTGATATATATTTATTTTACCTTTGAGGTTGTTAGAATAATGATCAAATCAATAAATCACAAAAATTATAAAATATGAATTCGCAAAAATCCTTTATACCGGATACTTTCTCATGACTATGGTTGGTGAACTATAACATTTCGAAAGATCGCAGGCATAAATAAAGTTCAAGGTTGTAGTTAGGTAATGCTTTTGAAATTTATATATGCTATTCGGATTTTTCGTTTTTTTTACCATTATTCTTATGTCATATACATTGCCCCACAACACCCAATTTTCTTGTCATCAAAGGTTTCAATATCTCATTTAAAGTCAGTTGACAAATTTCAGTAAGTTGTAGATTTTTCTTCAATGTGAAAGTGACCAATAATGTTTCCATGCTCTACTAAGATTTTCCCGATTTTTAAAATGTGAAATATGTTGAAAACAAGCCATGTTCTGTCTTTTCTCATAAATTATTTTTATAACTACATTTTTTAATTTGTACTACCCGTTAAGTGTCTCTCAATTTAGTTGAAAATACCCAATAGTCATATACCCAATATATCATTTTTTATATTCGCCGAATTAATTTAATTTCATATTTATGCTTAGATTTACTATAAAATGATTTGATATTTTCTAAGAGTTAATTTGTTGAAAGTTCTCTTGAAATATGTAGTTGCACATGCGTTCCGAAGAATGTGAAATAATTTTTTGGCTACTATTACATTTTGGTTTGAGTTTGGATTGACCCATTGACAATGTGACAGGTGCTGTATACAGAGCAGGACAAGCTTACCATAATAGTTTTAAATCTCACTGAAATTGAATTTATTGATTATGAGTAGCATGGATAAATATGAATAATTTCTTACAGGTGAGAGTTAGATACGTAAACTCAATTTGCGACAGTTAATGTACCACTTGTTCCCTTTTAATCCTGAGAAATTGTTATCTCATATATTCGAAATATTGTGTTGCCATTTTAAACTGTTGTTAATTTGTTAAATATCAGAACTACATTAGATATTCCTTTCTCTAATTTCTAGCAAATTTAACCAAAGCCTGACCGGTGTGATAAAAACATTTCTCGTCTCTAGTGAGAGAACAACTGGCATGGAATTTCCCGCCAAATCTGTTCGCAACATAATCGTCGATGTTTTACATAATGTCATAAGGGAAAAATTTTCTACAACTTGAAACATGTTAATTATGAAATTTCTCACATCTTGTTAAATAAATTTTCAAATGTTTAAAAACTCGGCAAGCCTTGTTTTCAAACAATTGCAAAATTTATTTAACTCGATGTGAGAAATTTCATAATCAACTTAGTTCTCGTTGTAGAAACTATATTTAACAAGGAGTAAATTTGAATAAAACAAAATATTAAACAAACCTGATACTGCACATACTACCGCCAGTACTACAACCACAGACGGTCCAAGGAGACGCATCTACAATATAACGACAATATTAAGCTAAGGAGTTGGGGGCTAGTGTTTTTTTTTAATCTGGAGTTGAATTTATCCAAAAAATGTGGATTGTAATAAATGGTCAACATCTGTTCCAGTCCTGCAGTTAGTTAATACAATGGCGTGTTTGTAAAAACTAAATACCGAAGTTACTGTTAATTTATTTTCCGTAAATCAGGATGTCCGTAGATATTTTTATGAATTCTATTGCTCTTGTGTTTATAATTTTAGGCTTTTTAATAATTTGGAGCAACCCTTTTAACGCTTTTATGATACCAACAAAATACTGAAAAAAATCAATCTAAAACTGACTCATCATCGTTGTTCAACATTTTTTATTTAAGTGTTCTCTCTTAATTTGCTCGCTTATAAATCCGTCATCATCGTTTTTTACACACAACCGCAACTGAATTTTCACATGTTTTGCTGTGCTGTTGAGAATTATTAAGATGAATTAATTCCGAATAATTTATTCTTTAGTACTTGTCTATTGTTTTTATTTGCACTTATTAACTAAAATATACGAAATAGACATATGCAGAAATTTATTCTGATACATGACCCTTTTAGCAGGATTGCTATAGTTTGCACCAGACAACGACAATTTCCCCTTATTAGACGTGTAGAGTGTGTTGCCTTTGTTCGAAAAATCCCACAAAATCTTTAGTTTTTTTGATACACTAATTGAATTTCAAAATTCTCTTTATCCCCTTAGTTTGAAATTATAAGAGACCAATACAACGACGCTGATCTCAACTTGTTAAGCAATTCTGCTATCGGATGCAAACGGCAGTATCTTTAAAACAAGGAATAACGCATAAACATTACATTTTCTTTCCTATTTCGTATTGAAAAGGTCCTTACATACACAAAGATATAGTGTGTTACCTAAAAAGCGCGTGCTTTTATGATACTTTGATTATTTTATTTATTTATTTTTTTGTTACAAGATGTAATAGCTTTCAATTTTTGAAAGTCCCCTCTACGGCTCATGCTTTTATTTTCACTTGCCGGTTACTGCCAACATATATTACACCGTTTTACATTTCCACTACTTGGCATTACATAAAATAAAAATATAGATAAAATACGGAATATAAAGTTCAGTTTCCGGAAAAATATATACATTACAATTCCAGAAAAAAACTTGAGCTTTTTTTGTAAAACATTTAACGGGCTAGAGAAAGGGGAGGTTTGGATACCCATAAATCGGTTTAACCCTACCGCTATAGCTCTTGCTAGTGTCGGTACCAAGTCCGGCTATTATGAGTTCCTATTAATGTCTACGTTTGTCTTTTGTCTTTTTATGGTTTTTTTTGTACAGTTTCCTGGTAGATTGTAACATGTGATTGTAATATTCGGCACTTGTAAGTGTTTCTAATCATCTTCTCCATATCATTGAAATTATCCCCCCATTTTGAACTATTTTACCAATAGAAAGGAAAATTAAAAATACCAATACGTCCCAATATAAATGCTTATTCTTCTTAAACCAGTTCCTTTGCTTTTCCTAGAAAATCAGTTGTATATACATTAGCTACAAATAACACTATGTTACAGACAACAAGCTTGATTTTCAAAAGTTCATTTAGGGTCTAAATTGGGGGCCTGTTTGACCATTCTCTTAAGATTAAACTCAGTGGAGTTTCATCCCAGCTAAATGGCGGATCCACCCAGTGCAATGTACATCAAGAACAAAGTTAGCAACATTATTTTTTTCAGGGTAAGGGTTTGGTTTATTGGTGGGTGCTAGAATTGGGGTTATTGGTTAGGACTACAATGAAAGCATTGTTCCATTTCTGTAATCACATTTGTAATTATAGAGGATTTTATCATTTACTCCATATCCTTTTAATTCTTCATTAGGAATAGGGTTTGGATCGGTAATTAGGATAGGTGGTTAGGTTAAGTTTTAGAGTTAGTGGTGAGGTTAAGGTTTAAGGTTAGTTGTTAGGGTTATGGTTGCGGTTATGGCTATGTTGATCTATGGTTGCGGTTATGGCTATGTTGATCTATGGTTGCGGTTAGGGCTATGTTGATCTATGGTTGCGGTTAGGGCTATGTTGATCTATGTTTGCGGTTAGGGCTATGTTGATCTAAAACAGACTGCGGTTAGGGCTATGGTTGCGGTAAGGGTAAGGGTTGTGGTTAGGGTTTGGCTCAGTGGTTATTGTGTGGTTAGGGTTAGGTTTAAATTTAGTTGTTAGTATTATGGTTGCATTTGGGTTTAAGGCTGAGGTTAGTGGTTAGGTTGCAGTTTTGGTTGGGATTGGGATTAGCGGTTAGAGTTAAGGTTCATTGGTTTTATTGGTTAGGGTTAGTGAGTGGGTAAGGGAAAGTGATTTATGGTTACCACTATCTCAATTGAAGGTCTGCTCTGCATGGAGAGAAAATTCCATGTAAATTTTAAACGTAATATGTAAAAATTTCCGGAAACGTTAATTTCTCATTTGTGGAAACGTAATAACGAACAAAAATGTAATGCACCTAAAAGTTGATAATACTACTATAGATAAAGGTTTGCTTGGCAGTTAACAAACAAGATATAAAGGGTACAAATTAAATTCCTTTGATATCTTGGACTGCTGAATGCCTCATCTTATAGCAAAAGGGTATGTGCTAACAATATGAAACCTTCAAGAAATGATAAAACGACTATTTTCCTTGTTCAAAGCTCTGATGTAGACAATTATTTTGATACCCTTTCGAACCACCCTTCAAGCGTTATTTAGTCTTTTCATTTTCCATTTGAACTGCCATAGAGACATTGTTGTTGAAGTTAACATTTTCTGACCTGAAATTTGATGCAATTTAATCCTTTTTTATTTATCTGCAAACAACACAATACATCGAATTGAATTCGGATTACACAGTACTTTTAACTTTGTAAAAAAAAAATGTCTAAATATGTATCATAAGAAACTACCTTGACTGCCCAATGGTTCGATGAATCTTATCTGAAATGAAAATGGGACAAGATTTCAACATTTATCTATCCTCTAAGTAAGACATTGTTACATAATTTTCAGAAGGTACTGGTCAAGGTGATAACATCATCAGAACTGTATTCTTCTCAAAACTTCATTTGATGTTTTGCTGGTCGTATGTTTTACAATATTAAGGAATTTATACATTTAAAAAAAAAATGTCAATCCAAATCACGCCGCAGAGATGATGCAAAATAAGATTCTCTGACCGTGAACTTTTATTTTAAGTCTTGAGTACTGAATGCTCCACGTGTTTGACCTTGTAAATTATATCGTCATTTGTAAGTGAAAGTAGGTAGAATATACAGAAAGTTTATTACAAAATTATTACAACTGAACATTTATTTCTCTCTGTATCAAACTGGATGTCTCTTCGAATCAATTCTTTGACAAGCGTTACGCGTGGAAAAGATCATGCTTACCCTTCCGGAGCACCTAGTGATACCTCAGTTTTTATAGGGGTTCACACTGCTAGTGCTTTAGTTTTGTGACGTTCTTGTTCTTTTTGGTTTATTTGTTTTGTCTTTGTCATACTGTCTCAATTCGTGTTGCTGTGAATTGCCGTGATGTTGGATTTATGATTTTAAAATTTCCCCTTCCCTCGTTCTTGCTTCGGTATTCGTTTGCCGATGTATTACATATAATCGTTCCATACATGATACAGTGTGACTGAATAGGCCTAAACCTGCATTTTGAAAGACTCATTTTGAAATTGACTACTCTCGATAAAGTAAAAGAAATACGACATGGTCTGAATTGACCTAATTATACGAGATATTTACGGCTTATTGATAAATTTCAATGACCTGGGTCCTGGGTCTATAGAGTCTGGAAAAAATCGTATTTTTTTTTGCAATTGATCTTTCAGTATATGTTATATTGAATGACTTTCTGACATGTGCTGATTTGTTGGGGTAGTAACATTTATTTGGTTCATAAGATAGCAGAAGATTTCATCGGCCATCCATGTAAGGGACCATATTTATACTTTCACTGCCAACAATATATATGACATGACCCTAGTCACAGCTTTGCACCAGTAAAATTGGTGCATTACTCCAAAATTATACTATCATCTGAAATCATAAATAAGACATGTGCTGAGAATTCAGGGGAACATAACTCAGGAACCACTTGGAACAGAAAATAAACTTAAGAACAAAGCAGAGTTTTGTAGCAAATGTAATCCAATCTTTTGAATGGTTACAAAATATATATATATAATCAATTGCACTGAATCAAACATTCAACGTGGCGTGTCGGG
>MJUU01050316.1:0-20839 GCA_002080025.1 Modiolus philippinarum
CATTTTGAAAATGGCAGTCAACGAACAATTTTCAACTTCGGTTTTGAACTCGCAACATCAATATCTACTTGCAAACCAAATTTCATTGAAATCGTACAATGTTGAATTTTCCCGCCTTTTTGCAGCCATTTTGAAAATGGCGGTCAAGGAACAATTTTCAACACCAGTTTTGAACTCACATCATCAAGATCTATTTGGAAACCAAGTTTCATTGAAATCGGACAATGTTGAATTTTCCCGCCTTTTTTGGCGGCCATTTTGAAAATGGCGGTCAAGGAACAATTTTCAACATCAGTTTTGAAGTCGCCACAACATGGCAAACATTTCATCAATTTACACTTAACCTTCATCTTCTATAGTTTTGGAAATAATAGATGAAAAATAAGAAAATTTAAAAAATTCGGTGAAAAAAGGGCAATAACTCCTACAAGGGTTTATGGATTTTCTTCAAAATTTCAGGGTAGGTAGATCTTGATATGCTGAACATTTTTGCAATTTACATTTGACTTCTATCTGTTACACTTTTTGAAATTAAAAATAAAAAATGCAAAAATTTTGAAAATTTAACGGAAAAAGGGCTATAACTCCAAGATATGCTTTCGGATTTTCTTCAAAATTGCACAGTGGGTAGATCTTGTCATACTGATCATTTTTACACCAGGTCAGATTTTTTATATCTGTAACGGTTTTCGAGATATTAGCCAAAAACTGCAATTTACCCGCTATGTTCTATTTTTGGTAACAGCAGCCATGTTGTTTTGTCTACGAACATTAAAATCACAAACTTGAAAGTGCATACCCTGGTGATGATTCAGGCCAAGTTTGGTAAGTATTGGTCCAGTAGTTTCAGAGAAGATTTTTGAATAAAAGTTAACGGACGGACGGACGACGGACGCCGAGTGATGGCAAAAGCTCACATGGCCTTTGGCCAGGTGAGCTAAAAATTCATGTTACACCACATTTCGTAACTAAGTCCACATTTCTTTAAACAGGAAGTGCACATCAGAAATCTTACAGCTAATCAGATTGAGGCTGCATACCAATTTTGAAATCAATCTCTCTTATAGAAGCTGAGAAAACTGTGACGGAAAATTCATGTTTCACTACATTTAGTAACTAAGTCCACATTTCGTTAAACAGGAAGTACACATCTGACAGGACTCAAAATTCAAAATAGGACATTCCTTAAAAAACGTTTCATAGAGGTTGCATACCAATTTTCAAATCAAACAATCCACTAAAAGCTGAGAAAATTGTGACAGAAATAAATTTTTGAATGAACGGACAGGCGGAGAGACAAGGTGAATGCAGTATACACCACTTAACGAGTGGGGGAATATTTTATTATACCAATCATGGACCCACAGGGGGCATTGACACAAACACACATGATGCTAGGTAACCATTCTGAAAGTTTTATCCAATTCAAGACACTTTGAATTTTCCCGCTTTTCCCAGTTTCCATGGCAACAGCAGCCTTTTTGAATAAAGGGCTACGCCGAGCGCAGCATGATACGACCGCAGCGTGTCGAACACTGAAATTTGAACAAGTGTAAAATAAAATTAATGTGGACACAGTAATTTGCTGGACACAATAAGGACCTTGTCACAGAAATTAACTGGACACAAACTGGTGAAAATGAAAAAAGCTCTTTTAATCCCTTACTACTAGGATATTGTAAGAGCTAAGAAATTCTGTTGACTACCATCAAGAGAAATTCAAAGAATAAAACTCATGTTGAAATCCAATAAAAAATAAAGATTTCACATATTTTGAAGTATTGCAATTTGGCCCCTTTGAACCATTATAGCTTGGAAACTGAAGAGCAACGTAAAATATACTGCCATATCACTGAAAGCTTAAAAAGAGAACAATCCAAAGATAAAAATCCCATCAAAATCTAATGAAAAATAGACTTCACATATTTCTAATGATTGCAATTTTGACCTCTTTGACCCCTTATAGCTCGGAAACAGTAAGAGCTACCTCAAATCTGTTGACATAACCCTGAAAGCTTACATTGAGAGGAATCCAAAGAAAAAAATCCCATCAAAATCTGACGTAAAATAAAGATTTTACATATTTCTAAAAATAGCAATTTTGGCCCTTTTGACCCCTAATAGCTCGGAAATGGTAAGAGCTACGCCAAAATGAGAGGAATCTAAGGAAAAAAATCCCATTGAAATTGGAAGAAAAATAAAAATTTTAGGAAATCTGCATGTTTGCAATTTTTGCCCCATTGGGCCCCTGGTAGCTTGGAAAAGGAACAAGTTATTAAAAATCTAATGGTGCAGCGCTATGTTAATTTTTCATAAGGAATCCACTGCAAAAAACTGCATCAAAATCGGACTAAAAATAAAAAAATTTAATTTTTGAAATTTGCCCCCTTTGGGCCCCATTTATCTCATGAAGGGCACATGCCACATCAAATTCGTTGGCATACTACTAATTGGAAATTTCCTCAGGAAGACACTGAAAGAAACCCCATCAAAATATAATGAATAAAAAAGATTCTACAGTCAAATATGTTAAAACATCAAATTTAACCCTTTTTGGCCCCTTTTCCCAAAACGGATGGGGCCACAATGACCAAAACTAAGCCAAGCCTTCCTTTTGTGCCAAGGAACATTGTGTTAAAATTTCATGAGGATTGGTCGACTGAAACTAAAGTTATTGACCAAAAACAAAAGTGTCTACAGACAACGACGACAACGACAACGACGCCGCCGACGACAGCACCATACCATTATACGACCGCAAAAATTTTTGCGGTCGTATAAAAATCATTTCTCGTGATGCTAGACATCCTTCCTGTGAAGTTTCATCCAATTTGAGGCATTTTGAATTTTTCAGCCTTTTTTCAGTTTCAATCACAACCATGGCCATTTTGAATATTCAAAAAGATGTGTGTGTGTACATCTACTAATTCTAAACTGATTCCTTTGAGGTAGTTGAAATTTGCCTGCAAAGTCTGAAAAACTTCAAAAGTAGTATTTTTTATTCGTACAGAGAGATGAATGAACAGACAGACGGACAGACAAGGGTAAATTAATAATGCACAACTTTTAGTCACTGGGGCATAAAAAAGTCTTTCAAGCATGTTGTCAAGGGTATCAAGAACATTATGACTTTACATGAAACATCTACCAACAAAATATCATTCATGTTCCTCTAACTGCTTTAAATAAGATCTGGATTTTCAACACCAACTTTAACCAAAGTAATTCATGCATGAAAATATAGGTCAAGATGACCCATTTTTTGAACCAGCCTATTAAAACTACTTTTCAAAATGCATCCAAGGTCTAAACTTCATTAATTCAACTATAATTTGTACTTGTGAAGATTCAGGGATTTTAAAACTCCATGACAGATGAACACCAAACTCCAACACTGCTAGGCAGGGGATAAACCTCAACACCAATACCAGAATCTAGGAAGTAAATTCAACAATTATACCTGGGTTTCTAGGTAATCTGTAGAATTTCAATGTGAATCTGTAGTGAGTATTTGTCGATATTCTTTTGAAAATATGGACAATCTGTAAAATTGAACAGCTTTTGCTTCAGTGGATCTAGCATTTTTCATAATTACTTTAATTATCTAATGTTATAGAAGTTCTCAACAAGTCTGCATTCATAATTTTGGTTCAAATGAGATAAATAACTTCATCCCACATAAAAACTTTTCTTTTAATGTATTTAGAAAAAGAAAATACAAATTTACTTCCTCTTTAACATAAAAACATAAAATGACTGATTTATCTTCAGTTCTTCCAAAGACATACTTTTTACTGTGTATTTACATTTTAAAAGATGATTGTGTCTGAGTTTTAAAAGGAAATCTTGCTGAAAACATGATTTAAATGATAAATGTATGATGAAAATGAAAGTTCAGATGAATGTCTCTTGTTCTCCTTCCAAATTTAACAACATCTATATACATCCAGGCATCAACATCAAATTCTTTCCAAGGCCTCTAAAAGTATGATACTGTTTCCTCTGACAACCTACAATGAATAAATATATATTATTATCATTTATCTATAACTTTGAAAAAAGAAGAGTGAGACAAAATTGGAGTTACTGTTTCCTGGTAGTCATGTATGTAAGGTAACCTTCAGTCACTGTCTTTCACACTCAGGGCAACCGAGGACTGAAGGTTATCTCATCATGTCTACATGTACAGATACCTTCAATCTTTTTGGAACTCCACTTCAGATAGGATGTTTTAAAAAAGCTTACACTAAATTTTTAAAGATAATCCCATGCAGTTGTTTAAGTGGTGGATATGAGTTGCAAGCGCCAGGTTGACAGACAAAATTAATGGCAACTGTTTTACACTAAATAGGTAATGACACTTACTGTATCAACTATTATGACTAGTAGCCAAAAGGAATAGAAAGACTCTGTATGCAGCCTTTGAACTGACATCAACTAGAGCTCTTGCCGAATGGCAGCCAGTTATACCCCCACTAATTGAACCGTGAATCAATATGGCAAGTGTAAATTTAAGTGTGTATGGACAAATACATTTGATGACAGTGTACAAATGTGGACATGATACAAGTATGGCCACATTGATATACATCCTCTCTTTTTTCCAGAAATTATTCAAAGAAGAATTATCTCCCTTTCAAAATTTCAAACGGCAACAATATTATTTCATGCAAATCTCAGGTGGTAAACTAAAACTCTGTAACATTTCATCAAAATCCAAATACCCGATAGAGAGAAAATACAGTGAAAATGAAATACCGTCGGACCGACGGACATGTCCGGTAAAATCGGCACCGGTCTGGTAAAAATTTCTATTTTACCGGTCCTTATGTCCAGTAATATTTTGGCTCATACATAAGGAAAATTCTGTGTCTGAGAAGTAAATTGTGCATGACTTTTAAATAGTATAACTCCATGTATTCCTGGTTGTATTTTAATCTAAAATGTGAGATCTTTTGATCAATTGTCTGATTTTCAGTTTATTTATCGAGGGCACAATAATGTAGGGGAAAGAAACTTGCACAAGATGTTAAGTTTCAATATATGGTAGTTCCATATATGGTATACATATTTATAAGCCTCTTTCAACTGGAGCACCTCCAATTGCAACAGAGGGGATAAATGCAGATTTACTTCTGAAAAGATGTAAAAAGTCAAAAAGAATACAGGTCATATGCCAAAAACATTTTTCTTTGAAAGGAAGCATTTCTTATAGTTAATTAAAGTTATACATTGTTTTATCTCCCAAATGAAAAAAACATGAAGCTTTAGGGAAAGAATTTTCTTTTTTTTTGTACATAACCACATGATACATTGTATTAAACTTTGATGATTTTTGATGCATCTTGCTAGATCTTGGACTTTTTTAAAGCCTATTATTCTTGGACAAAGAGTCATAGTACAGAAAGGTACAGTCATATCAAAAAGGCCAGAAGCATTGCAGGACATTCCATCATGCAAATAAGAAAAGGCTGTCAGACTGAACATAAATCTACAGAACCTACTGTATCAGAACATGTTGCAGATGTCAATTATTTACCTGACATTCGTCCTGTTGGCTGAAAAATTTTGCCAGACAGACTGAAGTTTTGTCTGATATATCCTTCAGTCAGGCAGTTTTCGATGTGTCTAATGATAAAATTTTTGTAACATCATTATGACCTTCAGTACAAATGTACTATCAAAAGAAGAAACAAGGGATTAAAGCGCACAATTTACCAGACAACACTTTTTTTGGTTCAGCCTAGAAAATGCATACTTTACTTGTCTGAAGGGGAAAGTGTCATCCCATGTTAATTTCACTTCTTTTCTAGTTATTTTACTTCGATTGATATAAAACCAGAACACTGAAGTTTCGGTCTGGTATAAGTTGATTTGGTCTGGTAAATTTTTTCGGATTCACCAGACCGAATGTCCTGTAAAAATTTTCAACTTTCGTATTCACTGAAAATATTCAAAGATGAATTTTCTCTCCTTCAAAATTTCGGACATCAACCATATTACTTCGTGCACATCATCAGGTGGTGTACTACAACTGTGCAACATTTCATCAAAATCCAGGAATCCGTTTAGGAGAATATGTGCTGACAAGGTTCGCCTTCTCCCCTTTTCAAGAAAATATTCAAAGACGAATTATCTCCCTTTCAAAATTTCAGAAAGCAAGCATATGACTTCATGCACATCTTCAGGTGGTGTACTTCAACTGGTTTACATTTCATCAAAATCCAAGCAGCCGTTTAGGAGAACATGTGCTGACAATGTTGGTCCACCACTTTTCCAGAAAATATTCAAAGACAAATTATCCCCCTTCAAAATTTTGGGCAGCAACCATATTACTTCATGCATATCTTCAGGTGGTGTACAGTCTATACTACAACTGTGTGACATTTCATCAAAATCGAAGCAGCAGTAGTTTAGGAGAACATGTACTGAAAAGGTTTGCCCCCTTTCCATAAAATATTCAAAGACAATTATCTCCCCTTCATATTTTGGGCAGCAACCATATGACTTCATGCAAATCTTCAGGTGGTGTACTACAACTGTATAACATTTCATCGAAATCCAAGCAGCAGTTTAGGAGAACATGCGCTGACAAGGTTCGTCCTCCCACCCTCCACCCCCCCTTTTCCAGAAAATATTCAAAGACAAATGCTCTCCTCTTCAAAATTTTGGCCAGCAACCATATGACTTCGTACACATCTTCAGGTGGTGTACTACAACTGTATAACATTTCATCAAAATCCAAGCAGCCATTTAGGAGAACATGCGCTGACAAGGTTCGCCTTCCCCCATTTCAAGAAAATATTCAAAGACAAATTATCGACCTTTCAAAATTTCTGGCAGCAACCATATTACTTCATGCACATCTTCAGGTGGTGTACTACAACTGTGTAACATTTCATCAAAATCCAAGCAACCGTTCAGGAGAACATATGCTAACAAGGCACATGGATGGACAAACGGACGAACTGACAGATAGGGTGATTCCTATATACCCCCAAACTTTGTTTGCTGGGGTATAAATAAACAAATTGACAAAAAAAATTCTTACAGGACTGTCATGTTACAAAGTTTATGGAGCCCCTCCTAAAATTTTTAGCTTGGTGCTACAGAACTACAGTTCGTGTCAAATCCTGCAATACAATCTCTTTCATATCATAGTTTTTGATTAAGTCGAAGTATTTGCTTTGTGCTTAACCATCATGATGAGAAAGCTTTTTCAAAAGCTCATACAACCTTTAAATACCCATAATCTGCAGGGCTTGTTTATCCAATTCAAAGCTGATCAGTTCAAGCTTACTACTTCCTCCTTAATGTAATGCTGTCTTTCTGATGAATAGGTTTTTTAAATAATTAATTCAGAAGAATGAAGATAGAATCCACACTACTTCTTTGTATTGAAAATTGTACATTTGTGGATAGTTTTAAACATTCCAATATTTTTGTAACTACTATAATATACTTACCACCATGCCAATGGCATTTCTGTCTCCAGCTTTTGTTTCTTCAACACTTTCATCCACCACCAAATTCATAAAGGGATCAAACCCTCTTAGAATGCCTGAAATTTGACGTCCACCATTCATTTTCACTGAAATTAAAAATATATTTTTCATGCATTGTAAAATGAAATCATTTGAGGTAGGTAGCTTTCCTGTTGTTAATTTTGGTCATACCACTACAGTGTCAAGAGCTGTCAGTTTTTGTTATAATATATGTTACATGTATAAGCTGTATTGCTTTTGGTTCAATAAACTTATATTTTGTATCATCACTATGTGACTTCTTTAATTAATTGCTTTTTTATAGATTACATCATCAAGGTCATCCTGATACATTTGTGTATATATAAACTTAATTATCACAGGATTGTCCCATCTTCAACAAAGCATTTGTTTGCTGTTTATTGACCATCAACTTTTGGATGGGAGTAGGTAGGTAGGCAAATTATTTTGTATACAATATGTCAAAACTAGAGCTGTCGCCGATGGCAGCCAGTTATACCCCTGCTAATTGAACCCCGAATCAATATGGTAAGTGCAAAATTAAGTATGTGTGGACACAGTACAGTTGTGGACACAATACAAATATGGACACAATGATATACCTCCCCTCTTTTTTCCAAAATATATTCAAAGACTAATTATCTCCCCTTCAAAATTTCAGACAGAATCCATATAACTGCAGGCACATCTTCAGGTGGTATACTACAACTGTGTAACATTTCATCAATATCCAAGTACCTGTTTAGGAGAACATGCGCTGACAAGGTTCACCCCCCCCCCCTTTTCCAGAAAATATTCAAAACAAATTATCTCCCCTTTGGCAGCAACCATATTATTTCATGCACATTATCAGTTGGTGTTCCGCAGCTGTGTAACATTTAATCAAAATCCAAGCAATGGTTTTTGAGAATGAGCTGACAGAGTACCCCCCCCCCTTTTTCCAGAAAATATTCAAAGACAAATTATCTCCCCTTCAAAATTTCAGACAGCAACCATATCACTTCATGCACATCTTCAGGTGGTGAACTATAACTGTAACATTTCATCAAAATCCAAGCAGTGGTTTGGAGAATATGTGCTGACAAATTAAAGTTGCCCCCACCCCCTTTTTCACGAAAATATTCAAAGACAAATTATCTTCCCTTAATAATTTTGGAAAGCAACCATTTTACTTCATGGTGTACTACAACTGTGCAATATTTCATTAAAATCCAAGCAGGGTTTAGGAGAACATGTGCTGACAAGGTACATGGATGGACGGACAGGGTGATTCCTACATGTATATACCCCCAAACTTTGTTTGCGAGGGGTATAAAGACAAATTTAAAGAGAGAACAGGCTAATGTAATACAATGTTTTTTTCTGGAAAATGACAAAAATATGTGGTTCATTTTTTATGAGAAGATCCATCAAGAGCAAACAATCTATTTTTTTTTAGGTTCTTCCTTGAGGAAAAAACATAAAATTCTGGACAACTGCTAAAGTTATAGTCTTACAAGGCATTTAAAGCTGCATCTGACAAAACACTTTTCAGGGATGATTTTAGCTCTTTTCAAATGGGTCCCCCGTCCAACTAATTGGGAATTTCGCATCGCGACAACTGAAATTGGGAAAAATGAAAATATATCAAATACTGCAACATACGTTTGTATAAACCAAGAATATGTGTAAGTACACACAACAAGAGTTTGAAGAATGGAAAGTATCATTACACCAAAGCCATTAAGACTATATTTTATACATTTTTTCAAAAATTAAGACTATCTTTTATATAGTTTTTCAAATTATATCAGATTTGAATTTTATCAAGCTGACCATCAACGAAAGAAGTACTGCTCTTTTTCTATATGAACTGTCAGAGATTCTTTGGTTGTCTGCAAATAAAGATGACTTACACATTTCAGTATTATCACCAAAATCAAATCTTTCATACCCAACTTAGTGTAAAATATACCTCATTCCATGAAATGACTATGCATTCGTTTATTAATCATACAGCAGGTCATTTCCATGTTTCGTTTTAACTAGTAGAAATGAGAAAACCCCATATGAAGTGCAGTTCCAAATTCTCATCCAGTTAAAAGTCCCAGTTTCAGAAACTCTGATTTCAAGTCATAACTATTCAATATTTATTTCAATGCAAACTATATCTTTGGCAATGAGAGCATTTGCACGTTACCACGTAATGGATGAAAGTCTCGAATTTTAGACACGACAATGAACGATAACAACACGATTTCAATTCACTTTACGCATTCTGAATTTCAAGATGTTCCCTTATGGACATTTGCGATCTCAGACATTTTGTTTATCTTCAGGGTGGTCGTAAATAGCGTAAATTGCATTATTTAGTTACTTCTGGACGTTACTGTGATGTTTTGAGTAATTTCCGGTTCTGACAAAAGGCGACACGGATCGGAACGCAAGATTCACCGGAGATGGAAATCAAAAATCCGGATTTTGTAAACATCGTTGCCGCGATTGGGAATTTTCTTGTTTGGGGAATGGGGCCGCCAAGAGGGGAATGGGGCCGCCGGGCGGCCCTAAATTATATAGTAGCGTCATCCCTGCTTTTCCTTAAAAAATTGTTATGAAAGTTTCATATCTGTAGGTACATTTTTGTACATGCATATCTTCATTTTTCAAATGGTTTCACTGCTTTATATACAAATGTAGATGACTCCATAGTGCCAGTCTAAAGGCCGGTACACACGAAGAGATTAATCTTATGAGATTAATTGCATGCAACTTCTTGTTCACATGTTGCAATTAATTTCATAATATTTTCTTCTCACTGGCTAAATATAACTTCCCTCCAAATTTTGTAAACAAATATTTCCCTCCAAAATCAGCACAGAACACTTTTCTCTTCTCCTTTTTGTGATAATTTTCTGAGGAAATGTTCCACAGATCCTCCTCCTCTTCAAAATATTCAATTAATCTATCGGTATCTTCTCTTGTCATTACCATTTCTTTTCTTTTGGAAGACATGTTTTTTTTGTTATTACACGTGGGAGCACGTGCTAAATTGACCTGTTAATTTTACATGTGAACTCTGGATACATCTTCTGATTGGCTATTTCTCATAAAAATCCCATGCAACACATTTTGCAATAGAGCAATGTTCTATTTAGAAAAAATCTCATATGTTTTAAAATTTGTTGCATGCAACACAAATTTTCTCTGTTTACACGATAATATTTGTTGCATGCAATTAATCTCATAAGATTAATCTCTTCGTGTGTACCGGCCTTAAAACAGCAAAAAAAAAAAAAAATTAGACTGATGATTAGAAATAGAATTCAATTTTTCTTTTTTGCTACTGCACTATATATGGGAGCAATGCTGCATATTGGTACTAGGACTTGTACCACTAATGGAGACTAGAATACTGACAAAGGCAGAAACAGGGCCTAATCTATAGTGCATCTAGGGGCCGAATTTCGGCCCCATTCCCAATGGACAAAAAACATAATTTTTCCCAATTTCAAGATATAAAATTCCCAATTTTGTTTATGTTTAAAAACGTTGTTAAAAAGTTTCAGTTTCACGTTTTGTATCAAAATCATTAAAATCCCTAAAGGCAATCTTGAGTTATCGTGTGACAGAGCTAATTCTCAAAATATGCACTTTTTCATATAAAAATGAAGTTTTTTCCCAAAAATCATTTTCAGATTTTCCACAAAAACGAAAGGGAACTTCCTTTTTAAAGTTCAATCTTGAGTATCAAAATCATTAAAATTCCTGAAGGTAATCTTAAGTTATCGTACGACATAGAGCTAATTCTCAAAATATGCACTTTTTCATATAAAAATGAAGTCTTTTCCCAAAAATCATTTTCATACTTTCCACAAAAACGAAAGGGAACTTCCTTTGGTAAAGTTCTACCTTGAGTATCAAAATCATTAAAATCCCTAAGGCAATCTTGAGTTATAGTACGACAGAGCTAATTCTCAAAATATGCACTTTTTCATATAAAAATGAAGTTTTTTCCCAAAAATCATTTTCAGATTTTTCACAAAAACGAAAGGGAGCTTCCTTCAGTCAAGTGCAACTTTGAGTGAAAAAATCATAAAAATCCGTAAAGGCATTCTTGAGTTATCATACGACATAGAAAATGCTGACGGACGGACAGACGGACCGGCTGATTACTATAGGGTGCCGCCATTTCATGGCGGGCCCTAAAAAGTAGTGAACTGTTATTTTCATCGTACAGTAAGCTTTGTATACTTATTAAGCTAGTACCTTTTTTTCCAAAGATGGTACATTGTTTTGTACACAACGTTCTAGTCAGACCTAGTACTAATTTCCAAGAATGTTTCTAGAAGGTGATTAGTGATTTTAGACATTTATCATAATTTAAAAATGTATATATACTTACAACATACTCTCTTCTCCATAAACCTACAAAAATATGATAAAATATAACAATGAAAGTACACTACATTTTTTACATGTAAATTGTGAATCATGGCTTTCCTTTTTAATCAGGAGTTTTTACTTTTATTGTAATGTATCAATTCACAGTAATGCAGTTATTTTGAGACTTTATTTAAGACTAAGGTAGTACATGTATAACATACACTGTAATATGTGCAAAGCGATAGAAAGTAAAGAACAAATTATATTAGTGGTCTTTCTAATTTTTTTATTTCTTTATCACTGAAGACACAGTAATTGTAACATAGTCTGTGTTAGCGGTAGACCAAAATTTCCTTTAGCCAAAATGGCTAATTGGTGCAAATTATAATTAGCCACGCTAAGGTTTCATTCGCCACAAAAAAAGAAGATTTGACATTTTTGTTTTAAAAATGCAAAAAATGAAATTATTTCAAAGTATTTCCTCAACATCGTCGGGATACTGTCAATTTCGTCAATTCTAGTCATACATTCAAATTACTTGTGAGAGGAAGCCTACTAAAGTTGTAGAAACTGATTTCAATAGCAAAAAAGTTGATTGAGTTAATGGATTGATTCTTCAGTTCACCTGCGCTAGCCAGAGTGAATGCGGTCCGGCAGGTCTCACTCTAGGATTCAATTCGTGAAGTGGCAAAGTCACTTTGATGATAAGAATCATGCTCTCCTGTAACATATTTATTTTAACACACTCGAGATTGAATTTTCATGGGTTTAAAACTTTTATTATTTTATTATTGCAAGAAGTCATCGCTGAGTTTCATGTCCGCCACGAATCAGGTAAACAAAAGCAACGGAAACGGACATGAAAAACCGGAACTGTACTACTTCAACGTTATCTATACCGGAAAATGGATGTCGAATTACCCGTCATTGGTTTCAATTTAAGTTTTATTTTCATCTTCTGATCTGGTCATAAGAACGTTTTTTGGAAGGAAGTTTTCTATTCATATCATGATATCTCCGAGTACCGTATATTGATTTTTCTCATTCGCCAAAGTGGCCATTAGACCGAGTTCTTTAATCGCCACAAGGAACAATCATTCGCCCTTGGCGAGTGTGGCGACCTTTAGCGCTAACACAGATAGTGATTCTCCTAGCTTGTTTTAGCAGGGTGTTACGCTCTACCCTCTTTTGCATTCCCCTTCTGCCCTTTGGGTTTAAACATTATGTTTCTATTCAAAATTTACACATTTTTATCAATTTTCTCCTCTGCTGCCATTTAAAGGCAAGACTTTCCCTGCCCTTTGAACATTTCTGTAGGAAACACTATAACATGTACTACTGTATTTTACAGCCTAAAGGTCGATATTTTTTTCCAAAAAATTGTGGGCTCGACCATTCTGCTGTTTCGACCTATCTGATATCAAATCAAAATTTTCTCGTCTGAAAAAATTAGTACAGACATCTGATTGGTATGCCAGAAGATTCTATGACCTGATATTTTGTTCATGATATTAAATCATTTCAAATCTCAATATTACAATAAAATACAGTTAATGTTGTTTATTGTTTTGTGTTTATGCACACTCGCAAAGCAGGAAGTGTTTGTTGGGTTTTAATTACGATGAAAGTCCGAACAACTATGAATCAGTTACGGTTCTTCAGAGTTGCATTTCTGACTGAATATTTTTATTTTTGAAGAAAGTTTCTGCAGTATTTAAAGCATTTGATTAATATGTAACAATTAGGGACATCAATTATCCATCCTTATAGGCTTAACTGATACAATGCAAGGATTTACTTATCGTACTTGTATATCTGTACAAAGAACAATAACTCTTACACTTAATGTTTGCACATGCGTACAGGTAAAAACATGGCGAGGAAAATTCTGGCAATCGGGAAATTAATGTGTGCTGTCATAATTTTATTACTTCAATCTTTTGAATGAATTATTTTTATGGGAAATTAAATATTTGTGTCATTGAAATGGATCATGGCTTGGACATGTCAAGCCATCAAGACAGCTTGTTGACATCTTTATGGCTTCCCTGGATAAACATTAATCAGTGATTAAATAATTACACCAGTAAACTGACAATATATAATGAGTTGTAACAACAGTTTAATTGAGATTCCCAAGGCTGAACAATATTGTAAATTGTATTGAAAAGGAAATTACAAAACAAACAATTTATGAACATCGCTTTATTTAAATTTATTTATTTTCATAACCCCAAAAAAATGATTGTATTAATAATAATAATCATTGAAATCAGCTAGTACAACATAAATTATAAACAATACTTACCAATAGATCTACTTACTTTCAAGAAATCGTCGGCTGTCGACCTATACGGCGCCCTCGACCTATCTTAGAACGGATCCAAAATTTTCCCCAAAAATGGGCCCTTCGACCTATACGCCCTATCGACTTTTAAGCCATAAAATACGGTAGTACCTGATATTCAGTGATAAATAGTCAAATCATGAAACAGCCTATACATGTAGGTGACAATGACAATGTCACAAAAGGATACCACAGGCACCCCCATTTTCTACAAAATAAATGAAGTCTCCTACATGGTGTCCAACAATGATTATATTCCTTCATGCATATGCCATATAGTGTTTCTCCTTTGTGGGCTTTAGAATAGTTGTGCTTATGAGGTAAGGTAGACAAATGGATAGACACACAGATGGGGTGAATCCAATTAAACCATCAACCAAAACTTAACATGTGTTCAAATACCAGTTTTGCTATCTCGGATATCTTCCTTACTTTACAATTGTAATAAAGGGCTACGCCGAGCACAGCATGATACGACTGCAGCATGTCAACCACTGAAATTTAAGCAAGTGTAAGTTTAAGCGAATGTGGACACAGTTAAGAGCTTGACACAGTAAATAGATGGACACAATAAGGAGTTTGCACAGAATTAGCTGGACACGAACTAGGCATCATAAAGAATTAGCCCTTTTGACCCCTTATAGCTCTGAAACTGTGTACGTTGTAAGTGCTAAATCTGTTGACATACTACTGACAGTTTACATAAGGAGGCATCTAAAGGAAAAAAAAAACATAAAAATTTGATTAAAAATACAGATTTTCCATTTTCAGAAAAATTGAAATTTCGACCCCTTCAATCCCTTATACAGTTAGCTCAACGCGAACTGATTCTCTCTCTCTTATCACCGATTTTGGTGTAGCATGGTGTTACACGGTTAATTTCAGATAAATCTCCAAGATCCCTCCCAAACTCTAATCTCAACACCACGAGTTTTATTGCTGTAGAGGGCAATAAAACTTGTGAATGTTAATTACCTGTCCGATTGTCAAAATACAATGACTTACATGTTCAACATGGCATAAAGTTCGACTTCGACAGTGGACGGGCGTATTCATGCGCTCTTGGCACAGCAGTTTATTTAAAACATTACATCCGAGGCAGGCAATAAAATAAAACATCTTTGGCTTCGAACCCCGAAAAGGACTACCGCATAAGGAAGCACTGTGTGTCAACGGGTGCGTCTTTTTACTCAAATAAATTCAAATATACTCAAATAAACTCAAATAACCCTTAATATACAAAACAACAGTAAAATAGGTACTAAATAATCTCAAAAATATACACTTTGCAGAAAGAAAAGGCATGACCTAAGATTAACTGACAAAATAAGGAATTTATTTATTTTTTCATCATTATGATAAGGTAAAAACGTAAAAAATAGATGCAATTTTGGTAGTCATGTATGTTATATATGATTCCTGGAAATTCTAGTACCTTGACTGCAAGAAATGAGGAAAAAATATCTGCCCAATAACATTTTTAAGTGATTTTATCAATTTTGTATATTTTTATATAGTGTTTAAATATTCTGACTCCGTGTAAATAATGATAAAAAAATAAATAAATTCCTTATTTTGTCAGTTAATCTTAGGTCATGCTTTTCTTTCTGCATAGTGTTTAAAACTATAGTCTAGTCTCGTAAGTCGGCGCATCTTATAAGTTAGCGCACATGAAGAAAACGATTTCCGTTTATAATATAAATATTGGTACAGAACAATTTCTGTATAAACTTAAAGCCAGATAGCGATGATGACGAAAAAAAAATGTTTTGAGTTTTCACCGATACCTAAAAAGACCAAAACGGTGCTATATTTGTTGTTAATAGGTACTATTGTTGTTTAGACGTTCACTGTAGAACTAGAAGTTTAAAGTCATTATTTTTGTTGAAAGTATTTATTTTTAATACTGAACATTCCGACCTTCCTCTGAAAACCCGATAGTGAAAATTAGTTTTTATTTTGGGTTCCTGGTACATTGATATTCTCATCCTGCGCCGACTTACAAGACATTTAAACATGGCGATATAACCGGGGGTAGGCCATTTTAAGCTTGTTTTTCATATATTTTAGTTGAAGTTCTAATTTTGAATTCTGCATGATTTTAAAGCTGGTTTATGTATATTTATTTTGTTGAAAGTTAAAGATAATGTGATAAAAAATCCAGCAGGAATCGAAAGGTAAATGCTTAGATGCGCCGACTTACAAGACTGCATCGTACGTGGATTGATTCCAACATGTATAAAAAGTCCGGAAATACACCACTGTTTTAACAAATGGGGTACCCCAAACTGAAACTGCAACTTCGCGTGAAAATAGCATTTTGTTCCTAAATTTGGCGTTTTAATTTCCTGTTTCAACGTTTTCGACACGTTTTTTTTTCTAACATTCTAACTACTTTTGAACCGTGGTCAAAGGTTATGAGTATTTCAGTCAAAATGAATATGTCTAGTCGGTTAGACAAGTGTGTTTTCGGCAAAATATGACGACCAATAGCACCAAATTTGCGTAATTCGGGAAGAAAATTGCAAATAAAGTGTTCCTAACTGATGTTTTTTTTTATTATGATTATTATAATCTACAAATTATTGTTTATTTCAATATATTTATGTATATTTGAGTATATTTGAGTAAAAAGACGCACCGTGTGTCAACACTGGGGTCATTAATAGTGAACTGTTTCACTGTAACGTTGTCTTGTGCTTAAGACAATTATTTTGCACAGTTTGGAACCTTACTGTCATTTCAAAGATGGCACACACATCAATTCGTTTACTTACTTTTTCAATTCTGGAGGATGAGCTTTACTCATTGTGATATTAAAGGATTATTGTCGGCGTAGCCGGCAAACAACAAAAATAAACTGTGGCGGAAAGATGCGTTCCGGAAACGACACTGAGCGTATATTTCACGGTTGAAATTTTGGCTACGGATCCACATTTTTTCCGGATGTTTCAGAACGAACGTTGACGGTAATATAATGTCTCGACCGAACAACTTTAAAAGATTCTGTAAACTCTGTGAAGAATTTGTTGAAAATGAAATTCTTTTTTCGTTTACTAAGAGTGTCCCGAGCTGGAAGATGCAGATACATGATAGATCTAGACCGCAGGGCAGGGAGTGTACTCTCAAATTTTACCCATACCAAAGACATATAATTAAAATGTAATTATATGTCTCTGTCCATACGTAGGCTCGTCCCAGCGAAAAAATTATACCCTAAAAATACAAAAAAAATTGAAATTTACCCCTAAAAATACCCATTATAATAATACACCCCCCCCCCAAAAATACCTTCCAAAATTTTGACCCCAACACCCCCCCCAAAAAAAAAATTACCAAAGATTTTTTATGTTCTGTTATTTGTTTTTTTATTAACGAGCCTGTCATTGGTCCGCCTGTGCAATGCTATGCAAGACAAATACAACAATTCCTAGAATTGTTACTAAGCTGCCGAAGCGCTATAAATTACTACTCCATCGAAGTTTGGTGCTATATTGTATACAAAAAGCCATATATTTTTATGAATGTTGTCAGTCTTTTTTCAGCCAACTCATGTACCCCATAAAAATACCAACAAAATATGAAACACCAATTATTGTAGCAAAGAAAAAAATTTTTTTTCTTGCACCCCCCCAAAAAATAGCAAAATCTAAAAATTTTACGATAAAAGCACCAATTCCCATCTCTGTACTGATTAATTCGGGCCTCAAACGCTATTTCTCTGTAATTTATGTTTACACACAAATATGCAGTGTTTTCGTAATTTTTTTTACTTCCACATAGTCGTCATGACATTATGAATCGCTGAGTATTGTCAGCTCATAGTCTGATTACATGTAAACGGGTGTTTCGACTCTTATTTTTAATAAGCGGCAAGTCTCTTCAGTGGCCTCTGCTTTTGTTTGCAGATTAGCTTATTTATAATTGTATTTTACACACAATATATGTTGTATGAAAAAAAACATCCAGAACTCACCCATGTTCCCAAAATTTGGAAATGGCGTTTCGACTCTTATTTTGATTGATAAAGCGGCAAGTCTTTCAATGGCCTCCGCTTTAGGTTAAATGTTAATGTTGGACCATACACCTGTTTCAATAGTTGGCAAGATTGTATGTTTTAGTAAGATGTTTGGTAAAATATTAAAAAAAAACAATTTTTTTTTTATTTCAGTAGTTCCGATAGATTTTTATGCCTTTTGTAAGTTTTGTAAATAGTCTAGAGCATTCGGCATCATTTATTATTAGTTTCCAATGTTTTAATAACCTTCGTTTAAGTTGCTGTATGCCTGGGTTGTATCGGATGACAAATACCAGACTTTTCCGCATTTCTGTGTTTGAAACTTTAATCTTTCCTGTTAATTTGTAGTGAGGTTTGGATTATAGGGTCAATTTCTTCTGCCTTATAGTTTCGATTCAGGAGTCTTGATCTGAAATCTGTGACTAGTTTGCGTAAATCTCGTATATTGTTCGTGTTTCTTATGTGTCTAATTACCTCTCCTTTTATGAATCTTTTAAATACACCTTTAGGGTGCGAACTTTTTCTATTCAGGTATTGAAATGTTTCAGTCTTTTTTTATATGTGTTTTGAGGTCCAAAATGTTGTCTGTGCTAAATCGATCGCCTTTATAAAGGTGTGTGTCGAGAAATGTTATTTCCTTGTCTGAATTTCAAGTGTGTGTGTTCATTGTTAAAAAAAAAAAAGTACGCACAACGAAATTTGCCGCAGCTTAAATCGCTGTAGCTATTTTGTTTTAAATAAGACCCTTATAATACATATATGTATCATTTTCTAATTTTTTGCCGCTACTCTTGGTATATTTACCGAAATAATCAAAGTTCAAATAAAAATATTTTCCATAGACCTTCATGTTAATTTCACTCAAATTTTTAAGAAATTCGATGTGGGAGTATATGATGAATGATTTACGCAAACCAACAAACCAATGAAAAGACACCAAATGAATTGCCGATGGATTACTTATTTGCATATAGGGTGCTTGTTTGTTGTTTATTCGGGTGGCCAATGAACAGATGAACAAACAGAATTTTTATTTGTTTACTAATTTACATGAAAATGTTTGATTAAATCTGAGAAAAAATTTGCAGAACCAATATCTAGTTACCATTTACTTTTATTAAAATAAATTTGTTTACAGGTTAAAAGTTTTTGTTGACACTTTGTAAAGTAATTACATAATTAATTATTTGTTTCGCAATCGAGATTATCTCCCGACCCACGTGTTTTGGTTAATCGATAGACCTGAGGGTATTATAACAATAAGTACAGGTGTTGAATTAACCAGGTGTACTCCCTCTGTTTTCGACTCAATTTTTCTGTTAAAATAACATAGAAGGGTAATGGAAAACTTTTTAACCCTTTGTTGTAAAATTATGGTAATGCATGGCATGAAGCGGCAAAAAATTAGCTTTCCACTGGTATATGCCATGTCATACTTTAACATTTACTTAAAGAGATATTTGGAGAAAAGTCGCGGCAAATTTCGTTGTGGCTACTTTAGCAATTTCAAATAAATTAATAATTTGGTCAGCTGTGCCCGTGTGGAGAATAAATCCGTCGTCACGGCATCGTGTACATAACAGTATTGAGTTTTTGTATCTATATTTTTGCAAGATGTTTTTAAAATTTGGAACACTCTTATATCCGCTAGTTCAGCTGATGCTGATCCTCCCATGGGCACGCCCAATATTTGTTTGTAGCATTTTCCATCAAATGTAAATTCATTGTTTTCCAAAATTATCTGTAATAAATCAATAATTGTTGCTCTCGACGGTAATTTTATAGAGTATTTGTTTGGGTCAAAGTTTATTAGTGTAGTTCGTACAGCTGTTAAAATTTCCTCAAATGATAGTTCTTGCATCGTAAGTTATGAGACATCCTGGTATTTTCAATTTTATCAATGAAGTGTTTCGTGTCTCTTATGTGCGTGTACTGATTTTTACTCGCAGTTTTCTGCGGGTTATGCTGTCATATAGGACGATAGTACGAGAAATCCACCGGGTTAAATAACACACTATATTATACAATATCATACACTTGTAGAAATCGTTGATTTTTTGCATTTGCATTCTTGAATGCAATAAGTAAGTAAAACCAGTCCAAATTCAACCATACTATTTAAAAATTATCCGGAATGAAATGATATATCTAACACCAACATTTGGGATTATATTGGGGGATAATGCATTTCAACTGCGGAGGGATCAACGAGCAACGCGGATAAATAACAAAATAGTACCGCCCATATCATCTGCGTCTGTCACTCACCTTTAATTAAAATTGTATATAAATTATGCAGGCTGATCAGATGAAGGTGGTTTGATTATTTATTAATATTGCACAAGCACGTTTATATCTGATTTATTGTAAATAAATAGCGTGTATAGGGTATTTGTATTTACATAATATCCACTGCTTAGGATATACAACAATATTTTTAGGTATATTTGTGCCAATTCGTATGAAAATGTCAAATTTTACAGATTACAGTGAATTCGGTACTTTGTTATTACTACATACAATCCGTTAATTGTTAATGCAAATTAACCGCAATCTTCGGGTGCTGGTGTTTTTTTTTCTTGTTTCTTTTTTTTTGGGGGGGGGGGG
>MJUU01050316.1:20865-30979 GCA_002080025.1 Modiolus philippinarum
AACGAAAAATTTATATTAATATACCCAGATATATTATTCAAGTGGCATGATAGTGTAGTGTTATAATCTGGTATAATATTTATGCTGCTCCGATCGTGCGCAGCTTACTACTGTGGTGGGTGTTTTTTCGTTGACGGTATTCTATTCATTGCATTGAAACACACATTTTATCGCGAATTGTATTTTCAGCTCAATTTTTACCACGATCTTTGGTTCCTCATTTCAAAATTAAGATTGTCAGATTATTTGTTCATTTATGATTACCTTTATTTGTTTTGTGCAGTGTCCCCATCTCGTACATGAATTAGCCAGATGATAGTTTATTCAGTATTCATGGTATTAAACATCTGTAGGACTGAATGGGGTTAATTTAAATTTGGCATGCAACATTATACATTTATTTCCCATGCATGTGGGAGATATGAAGATTTGCTAACCCGAGGGAATCATATTTCCCGAAGGCTTCGCCTGATGGAAATATGATTCCCCGAGGGTAAACAAATCTTCATATCTCCATCATGCATGGGAAATAAATATTTTATTCCACCACTAAGTTTGATATGTATAAATCAATGGCGGCTGTATCCAGAGGGGGTTATGCCTCCTCTCCATCTTTTACGATTTTTCTTTCATGATCGCAAAATTGACAAAAACTGGCAAAAAATCGTCTGAATTTTTTTCCTGAAACTCCACCTGAATCCCCATGTATTCGAGGACCACTGCATTCATCGATGAAAATCTAATGGAGTAATAAGGACTCAAGCACTGAAAGTCGACTACAGTTAGAAAAGGGATTGTCGTTGCTGAAATAAATTTGTTTTATTGATTTTTGAAATTGACATGACAACACAAATGAACTTATTGAAAATGTACTGATGAGACTTTATTATTCAGCAAATACTCCTTGCTAAGCGACAGAAGCTGTTCCTTAACTCGGAATACCTCTTTACTATTCCTTAAATTACTCACTAATATTTGTATGATAACACTCGTAAAATCTAGAGAATTTCGAATGATGGGACACGACGTTCAGCGGGAGACACTATAAGTTATCATGCATTGAACCAACTAATATGATTATTTAGATAGTGTCGAAAATCGTTGAACGGCAAGCGACCATCAGGTCGCGCCGTTCAACCTTTTTTGACACTTTCTAAATAATCATATTAGTTGGTTCAATGTATGATAACATTTTTGTGCGGTTATGCAAACCTGTTTGTGTTTAACTAAGAAAACGATAATTACAAAATGACCTACATTTAACTACACGATTATACACATAAACGCTGTGTCGACTGACCGCGTACTCTGGACAATACACAGCCGATTTTCATGTTGTATAAACATGATAAAGTTTACATGGCGTTTTCGTAATACACGAAGCGAAAACCTTTGAAAATGAATGCAAATAAAATATTTCATATAATTTACATGTTATTCCAAGTATAGCTGTATTTCACATTTTAATTTTTTAATGTAAATATCAGGCTGAAATTAGTTTTACATTACGTGGAAGTAAACTTTAATTACGATATGTTTATTTATCCATGCTTACTGCATGTTTGTGAATTTTGTCCTTATGTACAATTCTCATATGTACGCTTTTGAATGACTTTGGTCAACATGTAGGTGAAACACTACATTGTGAAACACTACATTATCATGATTGTTGATTGTCTTGTGTAGGGTGGACATGGTTATTTAGCAGGTGGTTAATCAGCCAATAGAATCCAAGTTTACATCCGCATAACCGCACAAGATGTTTTGTTCACAGTCACGTGTGACAGTCTCAGCCAATGAAAATCCGTTATAAGTTAAGTTATAATTATATAGTGGAATAAAAGCAATTGACAGCATGTCGAGACGAGTGCCATACAAATTCACCAAAGGATCAAAGGGCATATTATCGATACTTTCATGCATGGTTAGATCAGATGGAGATTCTAGGATTCAGACGCATTAAATGTAATAAACTGGGCTAGCAGTACATTAAAATTTGTATTGCCATTGATAAATAAGACAGTGAATATTATCTTAGGAGCCGTGTTACTATTAGAAGTTGAAATGGTTAGAATTTTGTTTGTTTATTTTTTCTGTGAAAACATCGTTGTTTACATGTCATCATGACAACTATGTCCGTAAAAGGTACATAATTAGGAGCTTAAAAATACTCTTTTCAACTAAAATGAATTTTGAAATTGATCTTATTTCATTTAGAATTGACAATTATGTACAATATTTTAGCGTTAATGAGAATTACCATAGAAGTATCATTTCACTTTACTGAAACTGTACCATCTTGGTCGTAAGGTTAAAATTATTAGTTTATTAGGGTAAAAAAATCCTTTCTTTATTTTTTTGACAATGAAAAAAAAATGTTCCTATTTCGTGACATTGTTTATAAAAACGCTGTTCTCTGTATATTTTATAATATCTACCTCTTTAAATGTATAATATACGATCAATTATACTGTTTTCAAAATATGAATATATGTGCAAATCAAGCAGCACAACAATGCTAAAAATGTTGTTTTTCATTTTTGATTCACCACGGATTTTAACAATGAGCAATAAGCATTTACATTACATACATCAATTATCTTTGTTCGCAATGAGTGTCTTTGAGGAGTAAATTTCAATTCTTTCCATATACTGTATCAGAAGATCTTGATATTGGAATATCGATAAATCAAGCTGACCAATACAGCTTCAGCTGAAGATATGTCGCATTGCTTACTGTACAGGAAGAGATGGTTAAGGGCAAGATCTTAGATATAATGTGTTAGTTCGTCTTCATAAATTAACGAGAGTTAAATTAGAGCTCTGGTTCAGAAAATGATCAAGAGGTTTCCACGGATCTTGCATAAGGACAGGCTTACACATATGGTTACAAAATGGACTTTGTTATCTATATAGGCTACAAAATAAAAAAAGTAAAAAGTGTTTGGTCAAAACAATATTCACATTAATTTTATTTTTTATATAATACTGGAACATCTTTCATTTTGGAGATATGCTTACCCATGCCAACGGAACTGCGAGTAAACAGTACTTTAGTACTTTGATTAACTAATGGCAGTAATGTAAAGGTGTACCGCAGAGTGATACGATTGGTCTTCCAGGTATTAAGAAATTATTTGTTAATTCTGGATTTTTTTCAAGTTCTGAAAGAATGTTTTCAGGAATTTTGTGAATTTTTGGAAGTAGGAAAAATTTTCCTAGTTTGTTGCAAGGACGTATAATGATTAATTATAAGTCCTTGTTTGTTGCTTTTATAGCAAAATAGCAAAATCTAAAATTTTTAACCCCCAAAAATAGTACAAGCCTATGTAAAGAAAGTTTTTGGGAGTACCCCCACCCTGGGATCCAGACTTTCTGCTAAGTGGGCCTGACACATAATTTTTCAAAAAAGGGGCGGAACCCAATTTTCTGAAAAACACCTAGGAATTTAAAACATTTTCCAACCTAAGGGAGGGACTCGGGCCAACCGCCCCCTAAATCCGCCACTGATTTAAAAAAACATAAGAACAAATTCTCAAAATAAGACAAGGACGATCATTTATGCTGTTTTAAGACTTTTAAGATAGTGTAACAAATTGACAAAAATCTCATACCTCGCGATTCTTCTCTGGGACCATTCAGTCGAGTATAATCGGAGTATTAGTCACAGCCATTCTCATACGTCCTTGATTTAGACAAAGATTCAAAAATTTACTTGGCTCTGTGCAAGATATTATCCACAGTAAACTTTATGCATTATTTAGGTTGTTATCAATAAGACTTTAACAAATAGTTTTTGCATTTCTTTTTTATGATTTATATGTTGATTGATTGATTCAGGAAAATTTTCTTCTTTCAGAGGTAAAGAAATATAACTTTCGCGTTTTGTCCCTGAATGATTGTATCGAATCTGCATATCCCTTTGTCTTGTTCAAATGCCATTATTATTTTTCCAGTCTTCTCGTTTCCGAATTACATATATCAACGACGTATATTGAAATCCATTTACATGTACAACTTTTGAAGCATGCAGTTATGCATATATATAAAAAATAGCATACATACATGTAAGCAACTATGAATAGAACATCTGACAAAGACAGTCCAAAAAGTCAAGAAATTAAAAAGACAATGTCAAATATATGGATGTTAAATGAAATGTTGAAGTTGTTTTGTAGTTTGTCACAAACACATTTAGTTTAATTACAATAAAGTATTTGAATTTGAATTGGTTAAAAGACCCATATATAATAGGGTTCAGTGTAAAACTAAGCTGGAAGAGATCTTAGAATGAATTGCGGACTTTTTTTTTGAAGAATTATCGGAGGATCTAAGGGTCGTTGTTATTAAGTTTGGTCCAAATAGTCAAACCTTGATTAGCACCACTGTTAAATTATATTCAATTTCGTTGGCCGTCTCGAATTTCTTGCGGATCTGTCTGACATTATTTATCACAAACAACCATCTAGAGATCATTATGACAAAGTTTATAGCTGCACGTATTTGGCTCAGTTAATCGGAAGAGGAATCTTTGATTTCCATATGGTCCAATGTTAAACTATGTCAACATAAATATCTGACAAGTGGACATAATTATTTGACAAGTAGACATAATCTTCTGAGAAGTTGACATTAGTATCTGACAAGTTGAAATATCTGGCAAGTCTACATAATGATCTGACAATTCAACATGTTTACTTGTCAGGTAATGACGTTGACTTGCTAGATAATAATTTCAGCTTGCTAGACATTTGTCGACTTGCTAGATAATTATGTCAACTTGTCAGATAATTATGTCGACTTGTCAGATAATTATGTCGACTTTCTAGATAATTATGTCGACTTGTCAGATGATGATGTCGACTTGTCAGATATTTATGTTGATTTTTGGACGACACACATTGGCGTAAGCTGGTTTATTGGCCACAAAATAATATATGTTTTTATCTGACAAGTGAACATAACTATGTGACAAGTCAACATAATTATCTGACATGTTGACATAAATGTCTGACAAGTCTTCTTAATTATCTGACAAGTAGGGGGTAGAAATATGCTACCATACAAAAGGATAAAATATTATAGAAAATAATTTCCAGAGGAACAAAAAAACAGTATTTGTTCCTAACGGAATAAACATAAATTCTCTAATTTCTGTCCTGTTTTCACGTTTCCTGAGCGGTTGGAGAAATATGTTTCTCCTCTCTAGAGAGAATGTTGTTCTCGGCAAGTGATTGGATGAAATTCAATAATGACGTCAAATATGTTTGCCGTTTTCCGACTTTACCATTCTGACGTCATGAAAAAAGGCGACCATGCCTGATGACGTCACTTCCAAAGAACACATTTATTTCGGATCATCAGAAAAGGGGGGTCATGTTTTTGTCTAAAATCTCCCTGAAATCATTAGAGAAATAAAATCCATAACCGTATCTCGTGAGAAACAACATTTCTACACTCTCGATAGCTAAATTTTCAAATATTTTAAACGCTCGGCAAGCCTCGCGTTTAAAATATTTGAAAATTTAACTATCGAGAGTGTAGAAATATCGTTTCTCACTCGATGCGATTGTGGATTCTATATATAACGGATGTTCCAAAAAGAAGAAATATAATATCAATGTTTATAATATTTCTTCTGAAGGAACTTCTGTTAGGTGGAACAAATATACGTTGACAATAAAACTTTTTATCCTCTTCTCGTCCACTCTATGTCTATGAAGAGGGGGGACAGGAGGGGGTCTGATCCCGGAATCCCGAATTTATTTTTTCTAAATCCCGAACTACAAAGAAACTTAAAGACTGATGAAATCCTGATTCCCGGTGAATAAATTCCCGAAATCCCGGGCTTAAATCATAGGAAGGCTTTTAAAATCGACGACACTTAATTAGACGAGTTTCCAAATGGTGAATTTTCCCGGAAAATTTTGACGTCACAATATAGATTTTCGGACGTCACAATGTTAAGTGACGCACTGTTTGCTCCGATTGACCTCATAAAATGAAATTGGAAATTCGTCTATTAGATAAAAAGTTTTATAGTTAAAGTGGAAAATAATAACCATTTTAAGGAGAAATGGATAAAAATTAATGTTTCCGTGTAAATCATAAATTAAAAAACGTTTCCCTCTCCGGACTATGAAAAAGCATTTAGAGTGAACGCAAGAAATGTTACGTCATCAAAATTGGTGCACTGCTAATCAGCGCCATTGGAACAAGGAAAATTTATTTGGAATCCAAAATCGGGTTGAAGAGTAGTTATCAACTCCAAATGTGAATAACTTCTGTTTTCACAACCTTGTACATCAAATACAAAGGTTAACATTCCGAAGTTGTAGTTCTGAATAAAGTAGTGTACCGAAACTCACCAATGTCAATGACAATCATAGTAAATCATCAGAAAAATGTAAACACACACTTCTGTATGTTTACTCTTACTGTATAGCCACAAAGGAAATCATGGTAACGGGTCCGTTCGCCCAGGGTTCGTTCGTCCAGGGTCCATTCGCCCCCAAGTGGGTCCGTTCGCTCCCCATATTATATCAAAATCAAGATTGTTTACTTTGCAATTATCATTATCATCATCATGACATGTCAATTGTACATGATACTTATGTGAATATATTACCTATGAATGTTTATTTTACAATTAAATCGGCTGGGCGAGACCATTTTGGGATGCCAGGATTGCCCTTTTTTGACTTTGGGAAATCAGGATGATTCCTTTATAAGGCTGGGAATTTGGGATGAAAATGTCATCGGGACACAGGAAAGGAGTGATTTTAGACACGGGAAATTGAGATTAAATAGTAAAATTTAACGGGAATGGCAAAAATATGTTTCTTAAATACAATCTTCTGGGATTGTGACTTTTCGCAAAAAATGTCCGAGAATTCAGGATTTGCTCATTTTAATGACAGGAAATCAGGTTGAGACACCCCCCCATTAATAGGCAAAGATTACGGACTTTGAAGTGTTAACAGACAGGTGTTTGTTTGGTATTATTGGAAATGTTATTTAAACTTCAATTAAACATTAATAAATTGTTCTAATGATTAATTTTGATTGGAAACTATCATAACTCTAATCAGTAAATATGTTTGTTTTGCGATATGTTATGAAATAAGTTATTTGTACTATTTATTTAAATCTTATTTACATGAAGTTTGCTTTGCATTTATTAAAATCAAAACATTTAAAGCATTGGCTTGTGCTGAGTAAATTTTTGAAAAAATATAATTGTTGGAAGATGAAAGCAAACTTGTATTCACTTGCTTCTCACAGACATGTTTTATACAAAGGACAGTTTTAGACCCAGAAAGCAAAGACGTATAATGAGTCATTATAAGTCCTAGCAGAATGGAAAAAATGATAAAAGAGAATCAATAATATAAAAAATCCAGCCCTTTGCAATGACCCTTCAACATAGTCTTCATGTACAAACAAACAAATATTTCCTGGCTAACATACATGTAAAAGACCATCAACAAATATTGATAAAATATGGTGGGCACAGACCCTTGGCGAATGTGAAAGTGGGCGAATGGGTAGATGGGCGAACAGACCCAGATTCAGAAATCATCAACTTTGTGTCTTTACATAGATCATCACAATGCATCCTGTTAAGACGTTTTTCTCCTCGTTTTCTGTCCAAATCCTTCAGTTTCTGTTATATCTTGTTTGGTTTTGTCATAATTGTCATAGATAAGCCATATCAGGGGAATAAACCATTTCACAGTTATTGCAGCCATATTCAATTGGGGGTAAATTTCAGAAAGGGGTAGAAATGGTTCCAAAAATGTGGGAAACTATCATTGTACATAACTTGGAGACAGAGATACAGAGATTAGCAACTAATTGAAATCATTAACATCATGTGTGTAAACTCGCTGCCATGATGCAACACAATATTTGCAACTCCTCACAATTTTCATCAACTTTACCCATACAGCCACATGCACAATGTTCGGATGGTAATGTTATTATTTTTACAGATGCATTACCATGTAATAATTGTGTTAACCTGATATTACACTTAATATCCACCACAATTTGTCATTTTAAATAAATAAAACATTTTGTTGATATTTCTATTCAGTTTAAATTAAAATTACATGTGTTAGAATTTAAAATTGATAAACCTCACAGGAAATCTTGCGCACTCGTGTTATTACCGATTTTTACATAGGATTAACTAGGAGTTTCTAATCTATGTACCTACAGTACAGCTAGAGACTTACCGTGATAAATCACTGTGATAGAAGTATCACTCTGCTTAGTGAAATGTGAATATTTTATTTCCTCTTTAATCTATTAAGATGCTCATTATTGCTGTCTTTTGCAGTCAAAGTGATACAATCTATCAATAGATCATTCGGGAAAACAGATATATTCATTTAAAAATTCAGAGTGATATGTCTATCACAGTGATTTATCATGGTAAGTCTCTGGCTGTATTGTATATGTCTCTGCATAACTATTGCTTGGTAACACACATATACTTTCTTGTACTCTTATACAATTCTCTCTTCTTTCCAGAAAATCTGCCCCTTATCTAATGTGGCTGAAATAACCAGGAAATGGTCTACAGGATTAACTTGAATATTCCAAAGGATATGATATTTTTGATTGTGTTGTAAATGCATGTAATATTGTAAATAAAATGATAGGTCAATTTTATTATCAAATGAATGGACTGATATGAGAACTTCATATTTGGTAAGAACAGCAGGATCTGTGCACCTACACAACAGGAATAAAATGCAATTTCATGAGCATATTTTTATGATGAGGTACAAAAAGTAGAATTTGGTCTGCACATTTATTTTCACATGTTTTAAGAAACGGCCAGTTATTATGGAAGTGTGTGAAATAGAAATATACACGCATACTAGTATTGCAATAAAATATTTGCCTGTCCTCTTATATTTCGTAGTTAGGATTATGAGAAAGCACCAAAAATAGTTTTATTTAAGCATTAGACAGTTAAAAAATAAGATAAATATAATTTCAAGATGCACTGTTAATTCATGGTGTGATATAAATCAGTTACTTCTAAAGTATGATACTTTTTTACAGTCAAAATATATATGCATGTTGACATAACTTTTTATAATGCTTTAGGCCAAAATAAAAATATTGTTTGTTTCCCCTTACCCAACCGACCCTGAAAAAATGGCCCTACTCAAATAATTTTATTGACTTCTCAGAATTTTTTTTTACTCAAACATGTAAAAAGAATAGTAATTTTTAACCTCTTTTTAGTAAAAATTCTAAAAAAAAATTCTTCCTACCTACCTACTCAACATTATTATGTAGGGTCGGGTAAGGGGAAACAAATATTTTTTTTTAATTGTAGCCTTAATTGTTCAAGTGCAATCAGAATCCTTTGCACAACTAGAAAAATTGTGACTTTTAGTAATAGTCTTAGACTTCCATTACTTTAGCCCTTTTGATCAGTTTTGCTAACATCAAGTATTTAATGACATTATTTTCTGTTTCTTTAATATTTAGATAGTCTAAAGGATGGCAGAGGCAGATCAGGCTTACACTGTTTTTAATACAGAAAATCAGCAGACTTTAACTGTGGCCATGCCTGATGATCATCAACAAGGAATACAATATGTTACACAGGATGGAGTACAGTTATCACAGTTACCACAAACAGAGGTAAGTAACAGAAGTATAAATACAGCTATCACAAACAAAGGTAGGTAATAATAGCATGAGTACAGCTTCCACAAACAGAGGTAGGTTACAGTATAACAGTAGTATGAATGCAGCTATCACATATTCAACTGTTTTAACAAGGAATACAATATATTACACAGGATGGAGTTCAGTTATCACAGTTACCACAAACATAGGTAGAAAACAGAAGTATGAGTACAACTTCCACAAACATAGGTAAGTTACAGTAGTATTAGTACAGCTTCCACAAAACAGAGGTAGGTAGCAGTGGTATGATTAGCGCTTCCACAAACAAAGGTAGGTAATAGTGGTATGATTACATCTTCCACAAACAAAGGTAGGTAACAGTGGTATGATTACAGCTTCCACAAACAGAGGTAGGTAACAGTGGTATGAGTACAGCTTCCACAAACAGAGGTAGGTA
>MJUU01050319.1:4788-19389 GCA_002080025.1 Modiolus philippinarum
GAAAAGGGGTAAAAAATATAGGAAAAGGGAAAAAGTTCCAAAATGTGGGAAATGGGAGAACAGCTCTGTGTCAACTCACTAAAATATTCTAAAGATATTTTGATTTAAAGTTGAATTCATGTTGCCAATTATATAGGCCTTTCGCTAAATGATAAAACCCTAAAAATTCAGTAGAACTGATACGACTGAGAGGTCAACGAACAGGAATTTGGATCAGAGTCCCAACACCTATATTGCCACTTTATTAAAATAGTCAAACATGTTACATCAGGGATAAACAAATTTATCCGACACAGGACATCAGGGATATAATCTTTGTTTTCTTCCTTTGTTATATTTGTTTACATTCAACACGAAGTGGGGGATAGAACATACAATGTTTGTTAAACAAAGTTACTTGTACAATAAATTAGGACTGACACAATCATCGTTTATACTGTTACTAATGCTAAAGGGAAACATGTATAAGAAAAAAAACATATTCAAAAGTTGAATAATTACAGAGAAGCAAGTTGTTATAGGACCTCAACCATGGCACACTGGTTAAGCGCACATTCTTAAGCTATCAGTCCGTTCGTGTGTACTTATTCTTTATATTTGTCTACGTAAAGCGACTTTTGACACAATGGTTCTTTGATTTTTTTTTTTTTTTTTTTTTTTTTTTTTTGATGCAAGCACCTCTTTAATATTGTTATTGTATAGTTTGCATATCATGTTTATGCGCGATAAGTCTTCTGTATGTACTTTTACCCAGTTTGGTCAGTGTTTCAGAGCACACGGACAAATGGGTTCAATTCCCATGTTACCTCGCGACATATTATGTAATGAAGACGTATTTTTGTTTCATGTTCACATACTTAATATGTAGTATCAACAGATGATGAAAAATGATAAAATGATGTTTCTACCACAGGGTCCAATGTTAGAAAATGTTCTACGCTGGCCACAATGTTATTGTTTTCGTTTTTGTTTTTTTTATTGCTGTTCTTGTTGCTGTTGTTTTTTGTTTTCGTCACACTGGAACCAAATGAGGACATTCCCTACATCATTGCAGTACAGTTGAATTTAATCGGCTTCAACAGTTTCAGAGCAGATGATAAAAACATAAAAATACGTTTTTCCCATACAGGGTCAAATATTAATAGTTTCTTCCGCTCTGGCGGACATGTTCTTTATCGCGTCAAAAAAAAAAATGACCAATTATGGTAAAGAGTCTTCCATAATACACTGCCTTTATAAAGTTTGGTTGAATTTGTTTCAGGGGTTTAAGAAAATTCCCGCTGTGGACTAGTTGCGCTAAAAAAATCTCGAGCTCATCCAAATTTCTTGATTTATTCAGGATTGTTTTATCTTTGTCGAACACTAAAATACTGTGGCGAATGTAAATGTTCGTAATACCAGGGACAGAGCGAAAATGAAATGTTCGTAATACCAGGGACAGAAAGAAAATGAAATGTTCGTAATACCAGGGACAGAGCGAAAGACACAAAATGTCTTCTTTATTCATTCTAGAAAAAAAGAACCGACAATTTATATGTCTTTCAGATCTCGATCTCCCAATTTTTTTTATTTGATCTGCACTGTACAGATATCAGTTGTGGAAGTGGTCATCTATGGAAACGAGATCTACTGTAACTTCGGTATCTAGTCATTTTTTATATATGCAGACTTGCAGATTTTACTACATGTAACTTCGGTATTTAGTCATTTTTATATACATGTATGCAGTCTGTTAATCACTACATGTAAAAAGCAAATATACATGTATGCAGACTGGCAATTACTACATGTAAAAAGCAAATAATATATCAATGGTATTCTTTTTATTTTAACAAAAATTGAAATACAAAAGCATACACCTATGAAGTTTCTTCAAACAAACAAACAAACATCACCTTTATGCGTTATGATACTTAATGTCAACAACAAAACTTAACAAGATATGTAATATTGTAGATAAAGTTAAACTAAGTAACAAACGCTGCCACACTGTTATAAAAGTAAGAAATGCTGCCAGTCTGTAAAACAAGGTAAGAAACACTGCCACACTGTTAAACAGCGTAAAAACACTGCCAAACCATTAAACAACGATACAAACACTGTCAGACTGTTAAACAAAGTAAGAAACGCTGCAAGACTGTCAAATAACGTAATATTCGCTGCCAGACTGTTGAACAAAGCAAGAAACCCTACTCGTAGTGGACTAAGGGTTACGTTATCGTATCTGCGTAGCTGTCAGGCTGTAAACAAAGTAAAAACGCTGTCACGCTGTTAAATAACGTAAAAGATACTACCAAACCATTTAAACAACATACGAAACGCTTAAACGCTGTCAGACTGTTCAACAAAGTAAGAAAAGCTGTCAGGCTGTTAAACTTACAGTGTTTCTTACTTTGTTAAACAGTCTGACAGTGTTTGTATCGTTGCCAGACTGTTAAAGTAAGAAACGCTGTCAGACTGTTAAACAAAGTAACAAACGCCACCAGACTGTTAAACAAAGTAAGAAACGCTGCCAGACTGTTAAACAAAGTAACAAACGCTGCCAGTCTTTTAAACAAAGTAACAAACGCTGCCAGTCCTTTAAACAAAGTAACAAACGCTGCCAGACTGTAAGCAAAGTAACAACCGCTGCCAGTCTGTTAAACAAAGTAACAAACGCTGCAAGTCTTTTAAACAAAGTAACAAACGCTGCCAGACTGTAAAACAAAGTAACAAACGCTGCCAGTCTGTTAAACAAAGTAACAAACGCTGCCAGTCTGTTAAACAAAGTAACAAACGCTGCCACTCTTTTAAACAAAGTAACAAACGCTGCCAGACTGTTAAACAAAGTAAGAACTCTGCCTGACTGTTAAACAATGTAAGGTATACTGCCAGACTGTTAAACAAAGTAACTGTTAAACAAAGTAAGAATCGCTGCCAGTCTGTTAAACAGTAAGTAACGCTGCCAGACTGTTAAACAGTAAGTAACGCTGCCAGACTGTTAAACAAAAGGGAAACGCTGCCAGACTGTTAAACAATGTAAGGTATGCTGCCAGACTGTTAAACAAAGTAAGAAACGCTGCCAGTCTGTTAAACAGTAAGTAACGCTGCCAGACTGTTAAACAGTAAGTAACNGAAAAGCAATTGCAAACGCTAATTTTAAATTTGACATAATTTTCTATTGTCTCAGGATTAGCCATTATTTGCTATCTGTTGAATGAAATGCTGATCTTGCCATGTCACCTTTTTTACGTCTACAGTGTTCGAACGCAATCGGAGGGAGGTAACTCTTACCATGACGTTCATTTAGTAACGTCTCACCTTAAATATCGCGACAGTAAAACGCGGCGTTTCGCGGATTTTCTACAAGACGTCACAGACGTGTAAGGAAACAATGTAAATGCGCTGTTATGTGCGTACAAACAATAGGCTGTTTGGTCTTTAAGCAAAAAGGAAACGCTGCCAGACTGTCAAACAATGTAAGGTATGCTGCCAGACTGTTAAACAAAGTAAGAATCGCTGCCAGTCTGTTAAGCAAAGTAAGAAACGCTGCCAGTCTGTTAAACAAAGTAAGAAACGCTGCCAGTCTGTTAAACAAAGTAAGAAACGCTGCCAGGCTGTTAAACAGTAAGTAACGCTGCCAGACTGTTAAACAAAAAGGAAACGCTGCCAGACTGTTAAACAATGCCTTACATTGTTTAACAGTCTGGCAGCGTTTCCCTTTTTTGCCCGACTATTGAACAAAGTAAGAAATGCTGCCAAACTGTTTAAAAAAGTAAGGAACACTGCCAGACTGTTATGTCTTTTCAGGTATTGTTTTAGCTATATCACAAGTTGGTCGTTTTTTGTCCAGTTCATTGTCTTTCTTTCCAAACATGGCACCAATTTTTTTCGATACATTTACAAGTGAACTTTTGCGTCTTTTTAGAAGTGGTTTGTGTTGTTGGATAATTTTTGTTTCACGTAAAAGCGCTTGAAATGCAATACTGATTGTCACGTAATCGTCAGCAGCCGACACCTCGTAGTACTGACAGCTATACTCTAGGGCCAACTGATGCCCTTCATCTACACCGACCATTCGCCGATGCTCCAAGTCCGTCTTGTTTCCCAACAACAGTGTTGGACAATACACACTTGTCCGAGTCTTGCTTAAATTATCTAAAATATTTTTGGCTTGTTCGAATGAAGAATGATCACAAATGTCGTACACAACAACAAAGGAATCCGTCCATGACATCACACTTTCTCCGGGGGAAATAGAAGTGTTCTGTAACGAAAAATTGCAAGGATTGGTATAAAATAAAGTACTATCAGTGGACTAAATCACTAATACAGAGTCTTTTTTGATATTTTTGATACTCTGGAATCAAATAAACCAGACATCATTTATAAGTTTCTTTATTATACTTTATGCAAATTTCTTACATTATCCGGTAATTTCATTGGATAACCGGCATTTGTTAATTTGTAGTAACGTCCCATTAGCCACGCCCATCCTTAGCAACATGTGTTAATCGTTAGCAACATGT
Source organism: Modiolus philippinarum (assembly GCA_002080025.1). Lineage (NCBI taxonomy): Eukaryota > Metazoa > Mollusca > Bivalvia > Mytilida > Modiolidae > Modiolus > Modiolus philippinarum. Next base: position 9,297 of record MJUU01050319.1, read on the forward strand.
GTTAATGTTTAAATTAACACCCGCTCCGATCGATGACGTCGTCGATGTATACAGATTCTTATTTTTGGTCACTTTTTTATTGACAACAATAATTAAAGCTGTTTTAGGTATAAATGTATTCAGTTGTAAGATAAAAGTGACCTAATCATATTAAAAAGGACCTTGTCACAAATTTAATTGAAGTTAAAAGCAATTTTGCCACAGTTCGATACAATAGTAAACCAGTACTGACTATTTGTTTATATGTTTTTGATGTTGCATAAATAAAACGTATTATTACTATTATTATTTTCAAACTTGTGTACATTAAGCATTCAGTATAATAAAAATCATAATGCCCTTGGATGAAGGTGTTAGTTCGATTTACACACTCGGTGAAAAATTATCACCCTCGACGTTGTCTCGGGTGATAATTTTTACCTCGTGTGTTAATCTACCCTAACACCTTCATCCAATGGCATTATGTTTATAATAACGTTTATATGATGACATCTTAAGAGAGAGACACACGTTTGTTAAAAGACAACAACACGGAGATGAACAGAGATTATATTGGGAATAAAATGGAATATACGTAATCAACAACATGACTGAAGGTGTTCCGTGTTGTAGCAAGCATGTTTTGTCAAGATACAAAAATGTACAAGGACCTTGTACGGCATTATTATACGACAACTTAGGGGGTTTCCAAAGTTCCTCTAATAGTCCATTGACCTGAATTTACTATCTTTATTTACAAACATTTTAACTACAATGTTCTGGGTGTTTTAATTGATCAATTTAAATTTCGTTATTTCTTTCATCTTCTTCACATTGAATCAATAAATCTGATAAAACTAGTTAATTTAAAGAGTGACCTGACATATGCCCAAGATTATGTCAGTTTTGTGTATTAGGTCAGTAACATTAAACATTATGACCGAATACACAAAACTGATGGTTCATGCAATCATTTATAAACCTTGATTTTTACCACAAAATTGGGGTTGTACTCTCCAACGACTGTTATAAAAGACGATGTTTTACAGTATTTTGATTTTTTTAGCAGGTTTCATAGTGGTTTCATAACATATACACCGTGATTTACGTGTGTTCAAATTTTTACCAAAAACGGCCAAACGTGCTTTGACCTTGACCTTTGATAGCAAAAGAGTCCATGAATGTTACATTAGTAAAACGCCTAATAATTAATTATTTTTTGAGAAGATATGTTGCATACATTTTGACCTTGACCTTATATTAATCTACAAAATGCATGAATCTTGTCTCCAATAGAATTGTTTCGTCATATTTGGTAAACTAGTATGTGAACAAGTACGCGATGGCATACTGACCTTGACCTCAACCCTATGGACTGAGTTTATAACCGGGTGACGAACCTTTGTTTTCGGCATGCTATCATTGTTCTAATTAAAACTTCCATTGATTGTATGTTATATACCTTTTTAGTACATGTATCCAAGATTTCAATATCTGTTATGTAATCTTCCTGTTTAATACTGGATTTGTAAATTAAGTCTGAAATTAAAATGTATGTGTTTATTAAAATGTATACCCACTGGATTTTGAGCATTTAGTTAAAAGGCAACAGAGGCTATGTCAACACTGAAAATGTCAAATATAGCAACCTACCCCTCTTTGGTCGTGTTTACTGTTACCAACAGCTGGGAAAGAAACGACATTCACGTTACCGCTCACTAAACAGACTCTAAGGTAAAAATCTTACTTAACTGAGTATTCAAAATTATGCGGGATGCACAAAACATATGCACAAACTGAACACGCTCAAGTTCTTCTGTGTAGTTTTCCTTGTGCAGAGCAAACCGATTTGATGTTGTACGTCATGTCAGAAACTAAGAATGGGTTTATCAATGCGCCTCGTTTTTTTTCATCGCATTGATTAACCAATTCATGTGTTCTATTTGCTGCAAAAATTGTAATACTTGCCATTCTTCTGACAGAATTCGCCAGAAAATAAGGTCCGTGAGATGTTTATATGATTTGAAGACCACACATGGTATTGCTTGTCTCAAAATAATTTTGGATAACACGAGCTCTGGGCTCCGGGCTCTCAGAGGGCTGTGGAGCCCGTATTATTACCTCAACATAAAAATGTATTATATGTTTATATAATCTGTTTGTTTGAACTTTCTGGTCTTCTAGACATTCCTCATAGCTGAAATGTGACAAAGAAAACCTACGATTGAGCTCTCTGACCTTCTTACCGTTCATCCTAAAGCAGAAATAGACATGGAGGTACGGTTGACCTTCTTCATCCTAACAGACATGGGAGAATGAGGTAGGATTGAGCTCCATGATATTCAAGACATTCATCTTAACAGACGCGGGGAAAATGGAATTGCATCCTAGAAAACACTTGACATGGATTTACGATTGAGCTCTATGACCTTCTGAACATTCATCCTAACGACCACCTCGGGATACGGGACTGAGGTCTCTGAACTTCTGGACTTTCATCCTGTCGAAGACGCGTAACAATGAGGTACAACTGAGCTCCATAGCCTTCTAAATAATCATCCAAGCCGAGGCGAGACAATGAGGTACAACTGAGCTCTTTGATCTTATGGACATTCATCCCAGCAGAAGTGAGACAAGGGAGTACAATTTGATTCTCTAACCTTCTGGAAATTCTTTCTAGAAGAAATGAGACAAGAGAATGCAATTGGGTTCTTTAAACTTGTGGTCATTCATCCTAGTATTATTGAAGTATGAACAATTAAAATCTCTGACCCTATGGACATCCATCACGAGGTAAATAACATGATTGGATTCTCTGACTTCTGGACATTTATCCTAGTAGACATGGGAGAAGAAGGTTCGATTTATAGGCTCTCTGACTTTCATAACATTTACCATAGCAGACACGTGACAAAGAGGTAAACTGAACTCTGACTCTCTGGACATTCATCCTAGCAGACACGGGACAAAGATGTACAACTGAACTCTGTCTCCCTGGACAATCATCCTAGCAGCCATAGGAGAAGAAGGTCCGACTAGGCTCTCTGACCTTTAGATCATTCACCCTAGCAGACACGGGACAAGGGGGTACAACTGAACTCTGACTCTCTGGACATTCATCTTAGCAGCCATCGGATAAGATGGTCCGATTTAGACTCTCTGACCTTCAGAACATTCACCCTAGCAGACATAGAACAAGGAGGTACAATTGAACTCTAATTCTCTGGACACTCATCCAAGAAGACACGGGACAAGGAGGTACAACTGAAATCTGACTTTCTGGACATTCATCTTGGCAGCAACTGGACAAAAAGGTAAGATTTAGACTCTCTGACCTTCTGGGCATTCACCCTAGCAGACACTTGACAAGGAGGAACAACTGTACTCTGACTCTCAGAACATTCACCCTAGCAGACACGGGACAAGGAGGTACAATTGAAATCTGACTCTCAGAACATTCACCCTAGCGCAGGCACGGGACAAGGACGTACAACTGAAATCTGGCTTTCAGAACATTCACCCTAGCAGACACGGGACAAGGAGGTACAACTGAATCTGACTTTCAGAAAATTCAACCTAGCAGGCACGGGACAAGGGGGTACAACTGAAATCTGACTTTCAGAACATTCATCCTAGCAGGCACGGGACAAGGAGCTACAACTGAAATCTGGCTTTCAGAACATTCACACTAGCAGGAACGGGACAAGGAGGTACAACTGAAATCTGACTTTCAGAACATTCAACTTAGAGCAGGCACGGGACAAGGAGGTACAACTGAAATCTGGCTTTCAGAACATTCACCCTAGCAGACACGGGACAAGGAGGTACAACTGAAATCTGACTCTCAGAACATTCACCCTAGTGCAGGCACGGGACAAGGAGATACAACTGAAATCTGACTTTCAGAACATTCATCCTAGCGTAGGCACGGGACAAGGAGGTCCAACTGAAATCTGGCTTTCAGAACATTCACCCTAGCAGGCACGGGACAAGGAGGTACAACTGAAATCTGACTTTCAGAACATTCACCCTAGCAGGCACGGGACAAGGAGGTACAACTGAAATCTGACTTTCAGAACATTCATCCTAGCAGGCACGGGACAAGGAGGTACAACTGAAATCTGACCTTCTGGGCATCTATCCTAGCTAACAAGAAACAAGGAGGCACGATTGAGCTCGCTTGACTTTCCGGACATTCATCATAGCATGACACAGGACAAAGATGTGTGACTGAGCTCTCTGACCATTTGGGCATTCATCCCAGCCGACATGGGACAAGGTATAGATAAGGGCTATATCTAAACGTATGTTATTTGATAAAAACTGAATAAGATACAACTGGTTTCGTGAATTAAAAAACGCTTGTCATGTTTACCCCCAAAGAGGAAAGCCATAAATAGCTCCAAATGAGTTTGTTTATTGATCAACTTTTTTCTTGTATTACAAAATTCTTAAATCACTTAGTTGTCCTGCGTAATAGTGGGGTCCACAATACCATGGTGTCTAATATAACACCTGCTTTAATCTTATTTATAAAAGCACATTAAATTGATTTTCATATACTTAAATCATTTCTGAAACTTTCGAATGTGTCACAGAAAACGTTACAACAGTCAAGTGCCCTGTTTGTTTGTAAAATTAATTGAATGAATTGAAAAATTTAATGTCATGATAAAATAAAACCAAAGTCACAATGAAATTGCAAAATATTATGTAATATCTCATGCTTAGTGGCTTTATTGTAAAGACTTTTTTATATGACAAAACTGATTTTATACCAACTGTATAAAAATACACAAACTTTCACTAAATCTGAATTCTGAAAAGGCTGAATCGCGTCAGTGCTGATCAAAACCAGAACACCTAAAACTCTAAAAAAACAAAAAATAATAATCATCAAATAAACTAAGGAAACATAATAATAACCATATATACCCCCGCTCCACTTTATTATCTTCCAAAACAAAAAAAATCATAAAAAAAACATATCAAATTTTTAAATAGCTGGTGCACACTGGCAATGTCCACTGAACGTTCTGTGAAAGTTTCATTGAATTTCACCAAGTGGTCTAGGAGGAACTGTCGCCACAAAGTGTGTACCCCTTTGGCAGACGGAATAACGAACGGACGGACGAACGGATGAACTGACACAATGATCACTATATATCAACCGCTAATACCAAGTGAAACAGTAAAAAATACAAAACAAAACTACACAGATTTTATATCAATTGCAATTTTGTGATCACGACCCTATGATCAAGAATTAGTCCCTTTTGCTTCTTGTTTCATATTAAAGCTGCTTAAGCGAAAATAGCAATACAATGACAATTAAAACTTCTATAGAACTATGTTTCCTCGTTTTTAAGTTTTTTTTTAATTCTATATTTTTAGTGTTACATTTCTTCAGTTGATCAGCAGTGTTGATCCATTCAGATTCCTAGTACATATAAAGGTATTATTTACTGGTTGTAGAAGCAACTCTTATTTTAATGATTGTGGTATTTTGGAGTGACCATTCCAGAGTACTCTTATTTTAATGATTGCGGTATTTTGGAGTGACCATTCCAGAGTACTCTTATTTTAATGATTGTGGTATTTAGGAGTGACCATTCCAGAGTAGAAGCAAACTACAACGACATTGTGGTCATCTTCCTTACGTAAAATGTGTCGAAGTTTTATCACCACATCCTTGTGAACGAATTTTCTAATTTTCTGTTTGTATCTAATTTTTATAATACTTTATAAATTAAAGATAATTTTGATATATGTCAGTAGAGACCATCTGTAGTGGTCTTTGTATGCCTTTGTGAACCCTAAATTGTAAAGATTCTTTAAATCATTGGAATGGCGGAAAGTATGTATATTAGTGCCCATGTTAGAATTTTACTCCCCTAAAATAATTGTATATCTACCCATATTAGAATTTTACTCTCATAATATAATTGTATATTTACCCATATTAGAATTGTACTCTCCTATAAATCTTTTCGTCAAAAATCTGACTGTAACAGCTGAAAAGAAATTAATAAATGAAGCAAAGATTAATTTTCCATTTCCATAGAAGAAAAAAAGAAAATAGTATAGCAATTGCCCAGTAAAGGAATCGTATAATCAAATATATGAATTCAACATTTTGTTAAATTTTAGTCAGTCTTGACATTTTTTCAAGTAAATTATCTATAGTGTACAAACGTTATTTTCGTTAGTAATTACATAAATAAGTAAAAGAGTTAAAAGCTATTCTGGAACTATAAGAACTTAAGAGAAGGAGCACGACTTCAAACAAATTACAGAAAAAAAGTCAACTTACCAGATTTCCCAACATTCTTAGGTCCCAAAACGACAACCCTTAATGACATCTTGCATAATTATGCTTTACACAAGCATATCTGTAGTGAGCATGGATTCAAAATGAACATGGTGAATGAAAATTAAAATTAAAATAACTGTATTTACACTTCACATGTCTTTATTAACCATACCAAGCTTTGAACCAACCACGTGGTTTAATTTATCAAGGTAAATATGTCAATTTAAGAACTTTTGTAAGTCAATAGTAAGTTCGACATACATGTGTGATATACTGTGGTTGCTTGGATAAGGATAACATGCTCTAATATGCTTGGAATGGCGGAAAGTAGCATAAGCAAATATTGCTAAGTATTCGTTGTTTTTACCATATTTCGAAGCTACATAAAGAAGTATCGCATATCAAATCCTTTATAAGTTGATATATTTTAGAATCATTTTAAATACGGTATTACTCAAAGAATACTGACACTGAGAGACATGTATTATAGTCTTGAGATATAAATGTTCGCCATTCAGCCTTTTAGCTCACCTGCTATAGCAAGCGTGAGTTTTTGCCATCATTCGGCGTCCGTTCATTCGTCGTAAACTAATCATTCAAAGAACGCTGGGCCAATTAGAATAAAATTTGGTAAGAAAAATGGTCCTTGATTGGTCTACTTGAAAAATTATATCTGACAGGTACCCCATTCAAGAAGGCCGCAAGCAGGAACTATTTTTGAAATTCGATCCTGTTGGGAAACACTTATCAGAAACGACCAGTCCAATTAGACACATCGATTCTTAGGGAGCAACCATTTGATTTCTAGGGGGGGGTGCTATGGTCAAATTTTTCATCCTGCATTTTTGTGTGTAACTTCTATCCTGGCTTTTTATTTTTGTTCCAAGCCTGTCCTGGTTTAACCCGCATAGTCATCCTGGATTTTTGTTTGCTATAGGTAACCGTCCTGCTTTTTTTTTAAATTTGACCATAGCCCCCCCCCCCCCATAAAAATCAAATGGTTGCTCCCTTAGATGGTTCCTTCTAAAAATGGCATCCAAAAGGACCACGCCTAAACCAAAATGACCGCCAAGTACAGAAACATGTTTAACATTTGACCCTATGGAAAGCACATTCACATAGCTTCTTAGAAACTACTGGAACCAATTGGAACCAAATTTGGCCATGCCCCTTTCCAGAAATACCACCGGCCCTTACATCATCTCTGCCAGTGGGAAGCAAAGTTTAACATTGAATCTTATGAAAAACACATTCATAGATCTTCTTCGTACTAAGTAACAATGATCCCCAGATTGTTCCTTCCAAAAGTCCTTACTCATCCAAGGTGACAACCAGTAGTTAACATAGTTTATTATACTTTATGCAAATTTCTAACATTACCCGGTTATTTCATTGGATAACCGGCATTTGTTAATTTTTAATAACGTCTCATCAGCCACGCCCATCCTTAGCAACATGTGTTAATCGTAAGCAACATGTGTTAATCGTTAGCAACATGTGTTAATGTTTGAATTAACACCCGCTCCGGCCGATCGATGATGTCATCGATGTATACAGATTCTTATTTTCTGGTCACTTTTATTGTTGACAACAATAATTAAAGCTGTTTTAGTTATAAACGTATTCAGTTGTAAAATAAAAGTGACCTATCATATTAAAAGGGACCTTGTCACAAATTTAATTGCAGTTAAAAGCGATTTTGCCACAGTTCGATACAATAGAAAACAAGTACTGACTATTTGTTATGTGTTTTTGATGTTGCATAAATAAAACGTATTATTACTATTATTATTTTCAAACATAACGTACATCGAGGACTTATTGTGTATATTAAGCATTCAGTATAATAAAAATCATAATGCAGTTCGATTAACACACTCGGTGAAAAATTATCACCCTCGACGTTGTCTCGGGTGATAATTTTTACCTCGTGTGTTAATCTACCCTAACACCTTCATCCAAGGGCATTATGTTTATAATATCATTTGACCCTACAGAAAAACATTGAACATTGTTCTTCGAGGGAAGTTATTAACTGAATCACAGTGGTCCTCAGAAGGTTCATTGAAAAATAGGTATCCGGCAGATCCTTAGCTCGTCCAATTTGGCCGCAAGCGGGAAATATAGGTTAACATTGGACCCTATGGAAAACTTTCAGAGACCTTCTCAGAAACTATCAGTCCAATTAGAACTAAACCTAAGGGCAGTGGTTCTTAGATGGTCCATAATAAAAAGATATCCGACAGGTCCGTACCTAATCCAAAACGACCATCACAGGAAATATGGTTTTATAAACATTTGACCCTATGGATAACACATTCAAAAGACTTTCTAAGAAACAACTATTCCAATTATAATAAGACCAAACTTAGTCGCAATGTTCCTTAAATTGTCCATTCCAAAAAGATATTAAGAATGGTCCGTACCCGTACTGATTGATGCCACATGGAGAAAAAAATATGTCGTAATTATGAGATAATATCTCATTATCATGAAATATTCTTTCATAATTATGAAAAATTATTTCATAACTATGATATATCATATCATAATTATGAAATGATAAGTCATAATTATGAGATAATTATCTCAATATCACGAGATAATTATCTCAGGTTAATGAAAACATAGATAGTATTTCATAATTATGAGTTAATACGTCATGTTTTTTTAGATAATTATCTCTTAATTTAGAGATAACTATCTCATAATTATGAGATAATCATCTCATGATTATAAGATATTATCTTGTATATCTCATAATTTTGGGATAATGCCTCATAATTATCAAATAGTATTTCATATTTATACAAAATGTAAGATAACATCTCAATTTAAGAAATAGATTATTGCAAGCGGGCTCTATGCGAATTAGAACATGGGCAGACCTTATATTTGTCAATATTTTATACCGAGCGATAGCGATAGTGATTTTGGATTCATGACTTAAGATTCACCCTTTCCTCGTTCTTCCTTGTATGTCGACCATGGTCCAGGTGAGCTATGCAGGCTCTTGAGAACCTTCTGTTGGAAGTTTATGTTCAATACTTCTGTGGCGAGTTTATGCTCTCAATACTATGCTCTTCGGGTCTGGGTGGCCGAGTGGTAAAGGTAGTTCTACTACCTATACAACCAATGTAGTCTATCACCACTGCGGTGTGAGTTCGTGTCCCACTTTGTACATTACAAGAAAGGGTGCTCTCGACTTACAATCGTAAGTGATAAGGTATGTCAGTTACCTGCCCAAGGTCGGTGGTTCTCTCCAGGCACTACGGCTTCCTCCACCACTAAAACTGACCGTCACGAAATAGCTGAAATACTGCTGAAAGTGACGTTAAACCCCATATCAATCAATCAATCAATACTATGCTCTTGATTTGCTAGCTTAGGTACACATATTACTTAAGAGTTACTCATGCAAATGATAACAAGCTCATTTCATTATCTGGTGGTGATGAAGAATTTTGTTGTGGTAGTGGGTGATGGGTGGTGTGAGGATAGCATCTGGGGTAATGAGGTTTTTTTTTGTAAGGGGGCTGATAATTGTATTGGTGAGCTTCTTAAATAATACATTTTATTATACAGATTGCAGTGAAAGATTGAAATTTCTCAGTGAATTAAAAGTGATAATTAACTGTGAAATTATTTTCCATAATTTCACTCTAGGAAGTGACGTCATAATAGACGTTGTCAACGTCGTTGTTTTAAATATAAATGTCTCAGCGGATTAACATCGAAAACGTAGTTCATGAAAAGAATCTTAAATTAAACCATTAAATATGCAAGAACTGATCTATATAA
>MJUU01050319.1:25722-45456 GCA_002080025.1 Modiolus philippinarum
AATCCAATAATTAATAAAGATTCTACAGTCAAAAATGTAAAAACACCCAATTTCACCCCTTTTTCTAAAACGGGCGGGGGGCCACCAACTCAAAATTAAAACCTTTGTTTAAGCGTGTGCCAAGATGCATCATACTAAAATTTCATAATGATCCGTCTACTAGAAGCAAAGTTACGCTGTCCACAGATGCCGACGCAGACGACACCAGCACCATACCAATATACAACCGCAAAATTTTTGCAGTCGTATAAAAACGAGAGGGGGCATAATGACCAAAACCTATCCACACCTTCCTTTTGTGCCAAGGAACATTGTGTTAAAATTTGATAAGGATTGACCAACTTGAACTTGAGTTATTGGCCAAAACTAAAAGTGTCTACAGATAACGACGCCGACAACAGCGCCATACCATTATACGACCACAAAATTTTTGCAGTGTATAAAAATCCCATTCAAATCCGATGAAAAATAAAAATTTTAGGTAATCCGTATGTTTGCAATTTTGGTCCCGTTGGGCCCTTCATAGCTTGGAAAGGAAACAAATTATCAAAAATCTTGTGGTGCAGCACTAGTTTATGTTTCATAAGGAATCCATCGCAAAAAACTCCATCAAAATCGGACTCAAAATAAAAAATTGAAAATTTTAAAATTCGTCCCTTTTGGGCCCCATTTATCTCGTGAACAGTACATGCCACGTGAAATCCTTTGGCATACTCCAGATGGGAAATTTTCTAAGGAGTTCAATGAAAGAAACCCCATCAAAAGCCAACAAATAATAAAGATTCTACAGTCAAATATGTGAAAACACCCACATTAACCCTTTTTTGGCCCCTAATTCTGAAATGGGTGGGGCCAAAAACTAGAGGAAAACAAGTTTCAAGAATGTTCCAAGAAGCATCAAACTAAAATTTGAAAACAATCTGTCTACTAGAACCAAAGTTATGCTGTCCACAGACACAAAATACCTAATGTAACCCCTTTTTGCCTCTTTTTCAAAAACGGGTGGGACAAGGAATACGACATTAAAACCAGGGCTTAAGCTTGTGCCAACAAACATCATACTAAAATTTGATAACAATCTGTTTACTAGAACCAAAGTACTGCTGTCCACAGACGCCGACGCCATACCATAATACGACTGCAAAATTTTTGCGGTCTTATAAAAACAAAGGCATGAAATAGCCATAAAGCACAGGAATAGAAATACAACATTCAGTACTAAGGCACTTATAGTATGAACTCCCATAAAAACATCAGGTGTATTAGAAGGGTAAGCATGTCCTGCTCCACATGCAGCACCTGTCACAGTGTCAGTGTGCCAATCCAGGGTTAAGTCAAAACTGGTAATGTCAAATCTTTAAAGATGTGAAATCTGACTGAAAATATCTGTTTCATTTGGGACAAACATTTAATATCTTTAATGTAATATTGACAACAGCCATAGATTTTCTGCAGGAATGAATGTTACAAAGGCTGAACAAATCCCACGACTCAGCAGCTCTTGAGACATTTTTTCACTATCAAAAAATAAATGTATGAACTACATGATTGACAGTATTCAATCAACTGTGAAATGAGCACTTCATATGCTGGAGAGGTAGGTATACTGCTACTAAGAAGTTTTAAATCATGACATTTGTTGTATACCCAGTAACTTTGTCATATATATGAAAAACTAACAAAACCACAGGTGGCCATGAATTATTTCTTAAACATTTGCAGATTTTTTTGAGATGGAAAGAAATCCAAACATAATCACAAATATCTATTTATTCACTGTAAAATAATGACTACAAAAAAAGAAGCAAAGGCATTGATATGGACGGAATAATGTAAATTAAAAATGTGAAAAAAACTATGCATCAGTGACAAAATACAATAAATAAACAAATATTCTTCATATAACAATACTGTATCATTAAAATGCAAAAATATCACAGATATTATGTAGAGCTTCACTACTGCTTGTAGAAAATGGTTGTCTGAGTAAAGATAATTCCCAATCTGAATGATGTTCCATTGTGCCAGATTTTTGTGACCTTTTGTCCTTGTCAACAAATATCACTAATATTCTCATATATTGATTATGTTGTGGACTTCTCATAAACAACCAGTTACTTTGATACTTATCAATTATAATACAAATGTAAACATTGCCAATTTCAGAAATAAAGCTTTCTCATCCCATTTTACTGCTTTACATTATAGAAATTGGGATAAAAACTTAAATGAAAAAAAAAAATTATCATTTGAACATACTATTCAGAAACTGGTTTATAAAGATACCAGTAAGCATAGGTCAACATCATACATGTAAAAAGTATAACAATATAAAAAATAAAAGTTTCAAAAATCATAACCATTGAGACAGCATAATTTCTAAAAATTAACATATATATAAATGTTTACACAAGACTGGTACAATGTAATGATTTATCCCTTTCTGGTATATTTATAATAAGTAGAATGTAGTTTTAACCCTTACATGGTTACCAGCAGTAAATTAGTATTTTTTTAAAATCAGATGGAATGTAACAGGCATCTTCAGCTAATGTTTTAATGTTTTAAATAGAAGTAGAATCTTTGTCCATGTGACTACAATGAATAACTCATTATAACAGGACTGAAGAATATTCCATCAGAGCTTATGGTGCAAACCAGTAGGCCCTCTATCTCCCTTGTAACTTGAGTCTGATATTATTTTGGTTTAACAATATGAAATTAGCACTAGATGTACATCTGCAAATTAATGTCTTTAGTCACAATATCGTACTGTAGATCAAGGTCTCTTAATTGTATTTTGGTCAAAATATTATGAAACATGAACATGATGTAATGCAATCATGAATACAGTTTTTGAATAAATTAAGCCCCTCTGTAAGGTCCTCATAAATTACTTCATTTCCTTAAAACAACAGGTGCTTACGTATTACTTGAGACCCCCACTAATAACTACAGGTCCTCATTTATTGTGTGAGGTCCTCACTTATCATCAGTGGTCCCCACTAATAACTACAGGTCCTTACTTATCACCTGTGGTCCCACTAATAACTACAGGTCCTCACTTATCACCAGTGGTCCCCACTAATAACTACAAAAGTCCTGACTATAGTCATCAACAGTATCACAATACATGTCATTCAGCACCTATCAATTAATCCAGTCTTCTATAAATGAAGTTCTATAAAAATTGATCTCTTTCTCTTGTCTTCAGATGTTTGGTGCCCAAGCCATCACTACTTTGTTAAATGCTACAAACACACCTTTGTTTGGTTTGCTGAAATGAAAATGGAGAGAAAAATAATAACTGGACTTGTTTGGATGATACTCAACAAACTTAACAAAAATAAATGAAGTTTGAAGCAAAGTCCTGACGAAAATTTGGATGTTGTAATGTTGTCATATCAAGATTTGGCAGGAGATGTATTCAAAATGCAGTTTGATCCTCATTTCTGGATGTCACATGACGAGACTTTAAGACCCTAATATGAGTAAATGCAGGAATCTCAACAATTTTATGAATTGCTTTAATCTTTAATTTCATTTTACTTTTGTTTCATTTTCACCTTGATGTGATGTGTTTTGTGTATATGTATAAATATTTTTTACTTTGACATGTTGTGTATCATTTATCCACTTTTTGTTTCCTTTTCTTTTATTGATTTTTTTTCTTCATGAATAAAGTTTCTTTCAGCTGCATATAATGACATGAAAACTGGTTGTTTGTTTAAGAAGTACGATTAGAAGTGGTTCAATCAATTCTCATGGATGTACTAACTTTCTCAGACTTATGACCACAGTTCACGAGTATCAGGGATATAAAAAGAAATTTACAATGTATTGACAAAAATTTACTGCTTTAAGAAAGTAAAATATTTTAATGGAGGTAACATAATATTTATTTTTACATAGGATTTACAGTTATCTCCCTTGTCTTACCATTTATAGTATCTGACACCTTCGAATGTTCCATCATGTTTACCATCTGCAAAAAAAAATGTTATAATTTCTGTTTCAAATTCATTTCTAGTCAAGCAATTCCAGTCAAATATTACTTTACAAAAAGTAAACACAACATAAGTTTATATACCACAATATACAGTCGAACTTTGATGGCTCGTACACCCAAGGGACTCATAAAAACAGTTTGAGCGTGAGAGGTGTTCGAGTTATCGAGGTCGAACTATGTTTAAACTGGTACAAAGGGACCTGAAAAATGGTTCGAGACATCCCTGGTGTTCGAGTTATTGCAGTTCGCCATCGAAGTTCAATTGTACCTCACATTCATTGAGATAGGGTATAAAATGTTTAGTTGTAAATAATTCCGTTAATTGTTGAAAATAATGTAGAAATTTGATTTACAATCAGATAATAATAAAGATTATGATTCAGTCCAAAGGATTGATAAGTCTATAGGGTATTATTCTTGGGAAAAAAAGTTGTTACTCAAATGAAGTCATTTTGACAATTGATTACTCAAACACTTAGGTATTTATTTATTAATTACTGTTATATGAATCTTCTACATTTGGCCATTCTTTAAAGTACGGATATTTTCTAAACTGATGTCTCATCATGTTCTTGTTACCACAGTTGCAAAAAGTTGAGTTTCAAGGGGCATAACTCTAGAGCCACTTTATCCGAGCAAAAACCAGGTTTGAAAAAGTATCTTTTGTTACTAAAGAATAAATTGTTAGAAAAATCCACGGGACATATTGGATTAATACATAACTGAGAGCACCACATATACTTCACTACTTACTGGGAAAGGGTGTAAAAATAAGTACTGAAGTTACTGTAAATTTAGTTTCTGCATATGCACATTTCAACACTTTATGTCTCTTCAGTGCAGATAAAATCAGAGCAGTTGGAAGTCCAAGAACCCAAATATGTGTAAAAACTGATAAAGAACAAATAACCAATAAGATCTAAATATAAGAGCCAAAATCAGCTAAGGACAGAGCTATGCAAGAGGGAGATATCCCTTGGTTTCAAACAAAATTTTCTAAAATTTAGATATTGCAAGTTTCCAAATAAAATCGGTTTACAGGCCAACACTGAAGTTCTGGCTACTGGGTTGGTGAATACCCTCGGGGACTAACAGTCCACCAGCAGAAGCATCAGCCCAGTGGTAATAAATAATAAAATATCAAAGTTACTTTAAAGTTATGCATAACTATTTCTAATCTGTAAAATACCTTCTTTGTCAAGTTCCACACCTAGATAAACATCACTCCTCCCTGGAAGATGTCCGACAAATTTGATCTTTCCTTGGCTGAGTTTTCCTCCTTGTCTTGAAAACTTAACTACATCCTCAATATTTATGTCACCTGGAGTTCGAGGAGCAAATGGTCTCATTCCACTGGTTAAATTTGTTAATGCTCTGAAATGTATGACATTCTAAAATATAATGATCATTATTTGCAATGTAAATACCACAAGTTATCCAAATGATCTGAATTTTAAGGGACTACTGATACAGCCTATCGAGTGTACATTTCAAAGTTGATTCATTACTGTCGAGCATGTAGTTATACAGTGATTTTTTTTAACAGAGCTAAAACACTGTCCCAAAAGCTGCAAAGTCAGGGATTTGTTAAGCATTTGTTACATTCATTCTTCATGAATTCTGTGGCTGTCATCATGACATCACTGAAAGATGTGACATGTCGATGTCCCAGATGAAAACAGAAATTTTCAGCTAGATTTTAAGTCTTGACAGATTTGACATTACCAATTTTACTCAACCCCGGATTGACTCACTGATAGTGTGACAGATGCCATACTGGTCCAGTACCAGTTATCTCCAATTTTCACGTGCTTCGAGATCTCGCGTGACGTTTGTTACAAGGTTATGTACAGAAGCGACAACATTGTCCTAGAAATATATTGCTTGAAGAAATTTGTTTTAATCTTTAAAAACAATGAAATCTGAGATAAAATCCCTTGGGAACCCCTTTAAAATATATATTGCTATGTGGGGGTCACGTATGATAATTAGCTAAAAATAGATTTTTTAACATGTGATGTTGCAATAGAGAACTTGGGGTGTCATCTATATTTTCTGCCAGGAATAAATGCTATCTATGTTGCTTTCTCTTCAAATAGTCAAATCAAGATGAACTGGGGCTGTAAATGTCTTCTATTTTCTTTCCTCGTGAAAAAATAGAGCGAATTTCGCATTGATAAAAATCACGCTACTTTCAGTTTGAAAATTGCATCATCTGACCTTTCATTCCTTATTCCCCTTTTAGTTCATCCCTTTTAAGAGTACTTAGGTGGATTAAAGTGTTCATTTAACAGTTTGAAAAAAAAAAGATGCATATTTTGAAAGATGGAGATAACTGGTACACATATCAGCAAAATTTGTCCAGAAAACCAACACTTTTTAAAATGACTATATTACTGCGCATGTGCAATGAAACTGAAAATGAACACGATTGGCTAACGTATTACGTGGTAATTTTTTACAATATAGCGCGTTAAAAGTTTAGTCCGAGATTAAGAAGATCACATGCAAAATCACAGTGTGAAAATGGCGATAACTGCTACACGACCAGTACTGTTGCAGAACATGCTTACTCTTCCAATGTATCTGATAAAACTGTGTTTTTGTGGGAGTTTATACCTTTTGTGCCTTAGTTTTTATTGTTGTGTGTTTTTATTTTCATTTTTTTTTTGTGTCTGATGCCTTTGTCTTTCTATATTCTCTTTTTTGCCTTGACCTTTGACTTTAGTTTTGTGATTAGCCCATCCATTGTTCCTTCAGTATTCTTCTGCCATTGCAACATGAGAGCAGTCATGATAGATCTGTCTATTCAATTTATCTTTAAGCTATATAAATACTACTGACCCTCATGATGTAATTGAAGAAACTCAATGAAATTGTTGTTTTATTGTTAATTGTATTAACAAGACTAGGTGTAATGGTGGTTACAAAATATAATTGTAGAAGGTAGGTGTAATTCAGTTATATAATATAATTGTAGCGACTAGGTGTGATTGTAATAACTAGGTGTAATTGTAATTTGTGTAGTTACTAGATGTAATTCTAATTAATAACTAGATGTAACTGCATTGTGGCAGTAAGGGTAATGATCCTCTCCCCTCCACTTAACCCTTGGCAGATTTCGCATTCATGTCTTAGGTCCCTCAAATAATCTGTTCATTACTAAGTGTAATTGTAGTAACTAGGTGTATTTTTAGTTACTTGGTGTCACTGTATTTACTAGGTGTAGTTGTAGCTACTAGATGGTATTATGGTTACAAGATGATTGTATTTGTTTACGTAGTCATAATTGTAGGTACTGGTTATAATTTTTGTTACTAAGTGTAATTAAGGTTACTATAGTGTTATAATTGGAGTTACTAAGTGTGATGTTACTATAGTTACTAAGTGCTATTGAAGTTACAAGTTGTACTTACAGTTACTAGATGTTACTAGATGTAACTGCAGTAACTAGTTGTGGTTGTAGTAACTAAGAGTAATGCTGTTTTGGTGCCATTAGTGTCACAAGTGTGTAATTGGTGTTACTAGGGGAAATTGAAGTAATTAGGTGTAATTTTAGTATATATTTAAACATACCCTGTATTAACTGTTCTATTATGTTGTGTAGGTAATATATTGGGTGTAACAGTACGGAAACCTGGATCACCAGTAGTAAGAGATAATCTTTCATTTTTACTTGTTGATCTTCCAGAACTTCCCATGGGTTCTCTTCTTCTCAGCAATTCTGTAAAATAATACATAAGATCATACCAAAATTAGTTACAACATCTATACTTACAAAGTATACTCTAAAATTGTAAATAAGAAAGTGTAACATTGTCATAAGAACTCTTAACATACTGTGGAAGTACTTTTATTCGTGGACATCAAATTTTTAGGTTTTCATAAATATCATTATTTCATGGGTACTTAAATTTGTGGTTTCAAATTCCGTACATAAAAACTCTATGGGGAAAATGCATTTCGTTGGGAATTTTACTTCGTGGTTTAAGCGAACCACGAAATCCACGAAAATTGGAACCCAACGAACAAAAGTACTATCACAGTATATAGTTAGTTCAATCATCAACCCACTGATTTCTGTAAAGGCCATAGCTGTATACTCATGTTAGAATATTAACTACATAAGGTACATTTTTTTTGTTTTGTTGATATAATGTACAATTTTTTTATACGGGTAGAAAAAAAGTATCAGCTTCTAGCACAAGACTTTTCTTCTGTGTTTGAAATCAGTTGTCAGAGTTCCTCTCAATATGAAAATTCAATGATAGTTACAAAAAAGCCATGCAGATTTGCAGAATCAGAGGATTCACACCAACAATTAAAAGGTAAAGTTTGTGGCCAAAACATATTTTTTGGAGTTAAAAACAAAATTTTTTTCACTTTCAAATGGTCTGTTATGCAAACTTTAAATTTCAATAGGGGTATATATATAATAAAGAATGACAGTAAATTTTTTACACGAAATTCAATAATTTGAATTTTTTTTTAAACATTAACTCAAAAAAAAATTTCATAACAATGAAAAGAATTTGTGTTTACATCTGCTTTGTAAAAAATATGAAAATCTTACACAATTTTTTTTGAAAAAGGTCAACTTTTATATAAAACACTATACAAGTACCTTATTCTTTGACATCAATTTTCACTGTTTTCATAAATATCAATATTTCATGGGTACTTAAATTTGTGGTTTTGAATTCTATGCATTAAAACTCAAAAGAAAAATGCTTTTCTTTGGGAACTTAATTTTGTGGTTTAAGCAAACCACAAAATCCATATTTATTGGAACCCCATGAACAATAGTTAACTTTCACAGTACACAAGGATGATCCTCATTTGACCACATACTGAAATTGTCAGACCATCCACTTTAAATCTAAATTTAAACTTAAAAGTTTTATGTATTCAGAACCTATCAAATATCTACCTCTTCCATCAGCAGATTTAGATCTGTTATGAACTCGTCTATTATACGATTCCTCTACATCTTCTATTGACGACCCATCTGACCCTAAAGAGTCTCTTCTTTGACTGTAACTACGGCGATGATATTTAGAATAACTTCTATGATCGGGAGATTCTGTCGGAGATAATGTGGGTGAAACTTTCTGTTCATATGGCTGTGCTGAGACTAAAATATCTGTTGCTGTATCACTCTCGTTTCCGTCACTCTGGTAGGATGTGTACTTCCTGTAACCTAGTAAATAAAATGTGTATATATATACATTTATTCTATATAACAGTCTATAAGTAATACCAGTCTTTAATAAAGAACATTTGGTGAGATCATTTAGCAATAAATTTGCTTGTGGTTGCAAGTTTTGGCAATATCAAAGTTGAAATCAAAATTCAAAGCAAAATATTCAAGTGTGCTATTAGGAAATGGAGTAATAATTTGTTTCATAGATTTCCTAATGCTCTCAATTTTTGATCCTATCAAAAATTAAATAAGAACAGCCTATTATTTAAAATTGGAATTATTATTAATTATGGAATTTTTTGAAAACTAGTACAACTTTTTAAAAAAATCTAAAATCCTTTTAATATGTATTTTTACATAAATTTCAATTTTTACCTGAAATGTACTGTCTAATTCAATACAGTGCACAAGTTATTGGAAAATTCTGTGCGCCGCACAGGAAAATTCTGTGCTCCGCACAGGATTTTAAATTGAAATTTATTTAAAAATACATATCAAAAGAATTTTTTTGATTTTTTAAAAAAGTGGTACTAGTTTTCAAAACAACAAAAAATTCCATAATTGATAATAATTCCAATTTTAAATAATAGCATGTTTAAGTGGAAAAGCTGAATCTTTTTAAAAAAAACTTAAATATAAATGTAATTGTATAAAGGTATAGTTCAATTATTTCAGAGTTAAGTGCCCCTCTAGTGTCTAATATATTGAGTATGACCAATACAATTGACATATTGAATATAAATGTACATGTAATTGTATCAAGGTATAATTCAATTATTTCAGAGTAGTGCCCCTCTAGTGTCTCATATTGGTGACCAATACAATTAACATCTGGTCAAAAGAACCTTTGTAAATGTCTGACTGTATTCATTGTAAAGCATAGTAACAAAGACACCACCACTAAAACCAAAATCAAAAGCATTTATTTTATTAAACTGTTTCCATAGAAACCAACTGACACTGCAAATCAGCTGAGTGAAAACAATGACGTAATATACGCACATATAAATAAGATGAAATTCGGTCACCAACACAAACAAACAAAATCTCAAAATAAAAATACAAATGAAAGTGCTTAGATTTAAACACTACACAATATATTTAATAAAACCTGAAATTAGATTTAATCAATTATTAAATATTAAAGTAATCAATTTGTTTCATGCAATGTATTCCACAAAATTTGTATTTGTGAATCAAAAATCAAGCAAATAATAAACAATCATATAAAGTGTGAAAAGTGACAAAAATTTTATGTTTCCAAATATACAGTGCAACATATGTTTAATCTATACAGACTAAAAATAACTATTTCTTATTTCTTTTTTTTTCTAATTTAATTTTAATGAAGAGGCTGATAGCTTAATACATGTTAGATATACATGTAGATACCTTTAGAAAAGCCAACTCCTAACATAAATATGGTTAGCAATATTAAGGGGAAACTACTCCAAACACCTCATTTCCAATATACTTTGGTTATTCCCCTTTCATAACACATTTTTTTCCCTTTTATTTTCTTCTATTTTTTGGCAAAAAGCAAAATTATTAACAGTTTCTTTTCCTGATAATAAAATACATTAGATAAATTTTAAATTACGATGATTTTAAACATAAATTCCACTTTTCTACTGTCAAAAGTTCACATGGTTAACAATTCAAATACATCAGAATAAATCCAAGGTGCCTCAAACCATGCATTTCTAAAAGCCATGATGTATAAGAATGAAAAATGATATTATCACAGGAAACTGCAGAAAATTTGACACTGAGTAAATGAGGGTAATTTTTATGATAATCAGATAAGAATTAATTACATCACAACATTTTGAACACAGTGTGATTTTACAGGCATATATACGAAAAATTTCATATCACTGATAATTTTTTGGCAAAATCATGGTTTGTGTGAAGATACATTCCTTGAATACATTAGTACTTAACTTGCATTACAAGTGTTATTCCTATTTCATGTTTGTGCACATAAAACATCTATAATTAACATGCAGAATATATGTTTCTTTGCTTGTTACAAATGTTTTACAAGTAAATATAGACGGTGATATAGAAAAGCTTGCAAAATTGAGTCATAGAGATGGAATAATAAAAAAAAAAGAAAAATCTGTGATAAAAAATCAAGGCAGGTGTTCCCAGTAGGGGGGAAACATTTAAATCTATGTATAAAAGTTTTCATTTCTTGTTTTAGTCATTCCTTTGATCAATATTAACCTGTGGTTTTGAATATTTTCACAACTATAAGTAGACATAAACTTTGGTGTATGTACTTTTTTTCTGGTAAATATATCATTAAAAGTTATAAAATCTTGATTTTTAGTCCAAGAAATCTCTAATTCTGATTCTGATATTGTACGTCCCTGCTGAATTGTTGTAGATTCTACACAACACTGGGCAATCTAACCATTTTATTCAGGATATGGGATCATCAGTCATTTTAATTTGATTAATCCTAACTGGGATCCAGGATTTGCATCATCACTTTGGGGGATTTTAAGGTCAACTGTTACTCCTTCCCACTATCAAAGTTGGTGTATTTTTTAGTACTTTCTCATTCCTAAGGCTAAACCATTTATGGAACATTATGAATGTAAAATAATAAAGTTTATTTACAAACAAGATGTGTTTGTGAAACACAGCATATGCCCTCAGTTTAAAAATTCTATGGTCAAATATGGGAAAACACCCGATTCAACCCCCTTCTCTTTGACCTTGACCTTTAACCGGAGCAAATTTTTTGTGGTTGCATATTTAGGTTCCTCTTTACTAAACCTAGTATACTCTTGCCAAGTATTAAAAGTATATCTTACATAGTTCAAAAGTTATTTATGACCTTAAGGTAAATAGACACTGTTGCACTGCACAACTTAATCACACATTTGAAAATTTAAAGAATCAGATACAGGTTAGGTTTGATTTTCAGGCCGGAACAGTAATTTTACAGCTTTCCTTTTGTGATGTCATAATTGATTGACTGAAGTGAAACATCATATTTTGCCCCATTTTCCATAAATTACTTCCCTTTTCCCGTAAATATTGTTTAATCTGGACACTTTCTAAAATATCTTCACTAAAAGCATGGTGACATATATATTTTTTCATTGTTACCAATAAAACATATCATAAACTATATATTTACAAAGATATATAAAAATCTCATGGATAAAAGGTCAATTTCAATTGAGCTGAAAATTGTCTTTCCATATTTTCCCCCTTGCATTCTATGATTAATTTATGTGAAAAAATGGCTAAAAATGAGCAAACTTTGACATCAATTTAACCCATACTTTTTATAATGGATTTCGGTTGGGTAGGATTGGTTCTTCAATTGTGCAAACTTGTCTATCTGCCATAGTAAAAACACCAAATTTAACCCCTTCATTATGAAACAGATGAAGCCCCTTTGGGCCTCTTGTTTATTGAAAATGGTTTAAATTGTTTAATGTATCTATTCAAACATTGTATAAGAAATCTACAGAAAAATATTGCATCAAAGTCTGACAAAAATTAAAAATTCATTTGAGCCTCTTGTTTCCCAAAAAAGTAAATGCTACCATACTACAAGTGCACTATTTTATTAGCAATCAAATAAAGGGAACCCCAACCCTGTCTCATTACAATGAATAATAAGGATTCTACGGTCAAACCAGCCAATTTATCCCCTTCTAATCTCTGTCACCTTGACCTTTGACCTAACCTAATTCTTTTTTGCATGTTTATGTTTATCTAAATAAGACCATGTTAAAAACTTTATATATATCCCAAATAAATAGAGAATTTTCCATAGGTCCTCTTTTTTCTCAGCCTTTTATGGAGGATTTTTTTTCTATTGAAAGTAGTCAAAGAATATACTTCATACATGCAGTGGTGTGAATATAACACGGAAAACAACATCAAACGTGAAAATGTATAGTGAAACGGGTGAAATTTAGAGGGGGAGGGGCTCATACAAATAAGGAGGGGGATTGAATAAAACATACTATAGTTATCATAATCTCTGTCATAATAATCTTGTGTTGTGTAATTACTTCTGGTACGAGGCAGTGTATAACTCGACATTATACTCTGATCTCGAACATAACCATCCGTTCTGTTTAATCCTAAAATGTAAAGGTTGTATCTTTATTTAACTATCTTAATAAATTATTATGCCAATAGTTATTTAAATGTCTAAGAAAAATATAAATGACATGTATTTATTTATTAACAATTAACAATTTAATGTGAAAATTTTATGCTGAATTATAGTTTTTGTCAATTCAATATATATATACTGTAATCATTTCAACTATCAATGAAATTATTTCAACAATGTGTTGACGTCTATAACTAATCACAACCATTTAATTGATGAATTTTTTGCAATTTGAAAATTAAGAAAAAAAAATAAAATCATGAAAATTTATATTCTCCCACAAAGAAGCAAAACAATAATAAGAATTAATTTGTCTTACATTAAATTTTAACAGTGTTATGTTTGCCAAGTAACCCAAAACTACCGGTAAGAATTTAAACCACTTATTTTATATTATTGGTCTGTACAATCAATAGTGTATTACACTACATATGTATATAAACTAAATTCCATTTAATATGTTTATTCACCGTGCTATAACCTTGTACCATTGATCACAATTCAGTTAATCTGTTTCTATTTCGAGGTTATCTCCCCTACACCACCACTCAAATAATCCAATTTTAACACACACGAAAAGAAATTGAATCATGAACAAATTTAATTCTAAAAACAATTTATCTAAATGTATGAGTTTGTAAGATTATATCTATAAACTAAAAAGGAAAGATAGATCAAATACCTTCAAATTGGTGGGGGGGGGGGATCTTTACATATATGTATGAAATAGTACATGCAGCTTTTATTCACAAAATTACAAAAATTAAAAAAATATGTGCAGCTTATCTTACAAAAGTGAACATAAAATTAAATAAATAAAATAATACAATAATTTGTGATAAATGTAATACAAAATGCAGTGAGTAATGTTATATGTATATGTTAAATAAAGCATCAAGTAAAAACTGACAATACGTGACAATCTGTCACCATGGAAACATCAGCTTCTCAAAATCCAATACAACCATACTTTAATGATTTTTTTTAGGAATCTGGGCATCACATGCACTGTGACTGTTCATACAAGTAGTAGTTATACCCAAAAGGGGGTGAGCCTGATGAGGTATAACTTATTTGTACCATGACCCTATGGTTTGGTCCATATTAAAATAGAAGTTTTTCATAATTCAGGTGGAGGGGGTCTTTCAGGAATCTTGCCCTAGATTATAAAAATCAAACCTCCGATGGAGCTGATTCTCGAAGCCCTGAAAATCTACACGAGGCAAAACTTCGCAGTCATCCAAAGAACTGCCGCATACGTATGCATGTATTAAGTTATTCCGTAATAAGTGAAAAGATTTCGCATGTCGATTTCATTGCTATAAATATATGCAAAACACTGTCACAGGTAAACAAATGTTATTTTCATTTTAATCTACACGTGGTAAAACTTCGTAGTCATCCAAAGAACTGCTGCATGCGTCTGCATGTATTAAGTTATTCCGTAATACGTGAAAATAATCAGATTGTGTGATTTCGCATGTCGATTTCATTGCTATAAATATCAATATATGCAAAACACTGTCGCAGGTAAACAAATGTTATTTTCATCTTTGACAAATTACTGCACGACAGGTTCGTTGATCCGAGACGCAATATAAAAAAAACAGTAATTTGATAAAAATGCATATTGTTTTCGATTTAATAAAACAACACCGTATTCAACTCAAGAAAATGAAGAAATATAACTTAAAAACACAATGTTTACGATTTTGAAAGAAACTTGCGTTATATATTTTAGATCATCTTTTAGAGCTGTTAATAGGCTTGAAGCCTCACATGATTTTTTTCTTGTCATATTAACATCTCTCCAGCCATTTCATGGCTTCGAGATAAAAAGCAAAATTAATGCACGGCATATGATCATATCTAATGACATCATGGTTCAAGTTCTGATACAACCAACAACTGTCCTAGCTCCTTCCTCCCCCTCAAAAACTGGAATTTGTAAGGTCTGTCGGGATAAATTTACAACAATCAAAGTAATATTAAATCAAATACAATCCAACTATTTCACTTGTTTAACATCTTGAGATGTCCTTATTGAGATGTGAAAGGACTTATCTTTTCTTTCAATTTCATGGTGGTCACTTCCAATTCAAAACTGAAAACAAGGTATCTACCATTTTATACTAACCAAAATATTTGAATATTTGAGTCTATAGGGTGAGAAAACAGTGGCGGATCCAGACTTTCTGCTAACAGTGGGCGCAACCCATAACTTTTCGATAAGTGGGGCCAGGAATACAATCCCAAAAAAACCCTAGGAATTTAAAATATTTTCCAATCTAAGAGAAGCTAGATCTGCCACTGGAAAATAAGAGGTACTTGTGATAAAAAAGCATGTGAAATTAACATTACAAGGTCAATTACAGAAAGCCTATTTTAATAGGCCATAAACTTGTACTAATTTTGAGAAAGCTGAATGTTACAACACCAATGACCTGCTCCATAAGCCACATCTACAGTTATTTATTGGTTACCTAAGGCATGCTTTAGTAAATGGCTTCCACATTGAGCGCATGCAAACCTACCGTCCCATGAATAAACCTGATGAGGCATGCGACGTTTGGTGACATTCCTAAAGCGAAAGGCAGGCTGCGGTGGAAGTCCCCCTTGGCTGGGACTTCGAGATCTGTGAGAACAAGGAGCATGCCTGTCTGGTGTTCTGGACCGACCTCGTTTCGGACGGAGATCAACTTCTGATCGTGATATTTCTACAATTGTGTATAACTACCTTAGACATGTTAATTGTGTCAAACAAGCCATGCAAATCTTGTGTCAGTGCATTAAGTAAACTGTGCAACAAAGAAATTTTCCATATCATTCCTAATTCTGTAATCAGAGCCTAACAACCATTGTCTAATTCAGTATTATTTCCTTTATACATTTATTTTTTTTTCAATGCTCTTATTCTGTATATAGATTTAGCCACTCCTAGTTAGCTTAATTATACCTCACAAGAATGAGCGATTAGTTCCCAACACTGCCCCTACAGAGTTCACAAAAATAGTTCTGAACACTGCTCCTACAGAGTTCACAAATATAGTTCTGAACACTGCTCCTACAGAATTCACAAAAATAGTTCTGAACACTGTTCCTACAGAGTTCACAAAAACAGTTCTGAACACTGCCCCTACAGAGTTCATAAAAATAGCTCTAAACACTGTCCCTACAGAGTTCACAAAAATAGCTCTGAACACTGCTCCTACAGAGTTCACAATATCAGTTCTGAACACTGCTCCTACAGAGTTCACAAAAAGATTTTTTTGCCTGTCGGTCATATTTAGTATTTTTGTAATTCTGATACAGTAGAACTTTGATGGCTCGAACTGCAATAACTCAAACACAATTGATGCCTCGAACCCTTTTAGTGGTCTCTTGGTTCCAATTGTTACATAGTTCGACCTTAATATCTCGAATTCCCCTTTGGCTCGAACTGTTTTCAAAGGTCCCTTGGGTGTTAAAGCCATCAATGTTTGATTGTACTATATTTTGCAGTAACCAACAATGACGGTCATAAGAACCATCCAAAACCATAAATATGTAGGATCTAACTGATTTTTAGCAATCAGGACCGACAGGACTGAAAAGTTTTTGCAAATTCTACTCCTGTTCAGTTTAATATTGATACACTTCATTTTCAATAATTAAAACCTATATACTGATCCTGTCAGGTTTTCCAATTAATCATCATGTATTTATTTCATGACTGAGGTATAAAAAATTTGAATTTTTTTATGTTTACATAATTTCCCCCTTATTTTGATTAATAAACATAAGACTAAATACTTTATTCTGCTTGTTATAACCAAAAGTATCAACGAAGAACTTGACCATGTTAGAACTGCTGAGAACTTACTGAAGATTGCCAGGGGGTGGAATATCAATAAAAAAAATCCGTTGTAATTCATTAATCTTACTGCAACAAAGTTGTCAAAATCCACAATTAATATTTACTGGGTAGAAGTGAAATGTACTAGATTGTACAGATTTAAAGTTTAACATTAAAATGGTTCCCTTACTCCAGGTTAACACAAGTGGACCCAATGTCACTTTCAAATTCAATTGAACCCTCTTTACTAATGTTGATCGATACTACATATGTTTTCTAGTTATTCTGCACTGTCGACAATTTTTAAAGTTACCTGTGAAGTTCTTTCATAATATAAATACAACATATACACCCAAAAATTAAATAGTCAGTACAGCTTCAGTACATAAATCTTACCTTTTAATCTCTCTGAATCAGAGGATGGTATAACTCTCGTTAATTCTGGGTAGGATGCTGTCAGGGTTTTATAATCTCTATCCAAACTACCAAGACTTCTTGATTCCATGTTATACTCTGCCCTTTTTTCCATGTGATCTAACTTACTGCTACGTAAACGTTCAGGAGTAGTGTCGTATCGTCGACTTGGGGATAGGTCTTCTTTGTCACTAATTCCGTCTGGTACAGATCTATAATTTTCTGATCTTGGTCTCTCAGGCATTTGACTTTCATAACTTCTATCTAAATTACGCTCAGTTTTTAATTTTTCAGATTTAACAGTGTCATATCTTGAAATTCTATCTAAATATGAATTTTTCTCCAAACTATTCCTTAATTTAGCTTCAGCTTTTTCTAGACTACTTCGGAAACGACTTTCATCTTTACTGTCAATATTATGAGAACTTTTTAATTCTCTATTATGTGAATGTTTGTAACTATAGTCATCTGTCCAAAGGCTACCTCTGAAACTAGGCTCTGGTTTCTCAACGCCCATTACATATCTAGAATCATCTTTTTGTGTAGAATGTAAAATATCTTTCTCTGTATATAACTTTTCCTTCTCTGAGTATAATTTTTCCTCTTTGTTTTGTCGGTAACTGTATCGGTGTCCATCTTTCTCTATACTAGGTCTATGATCAGTATGTCCATTTAATATGGTTAATGAAGTTTTTGTTGGTCTATCAATACTAACTGGTGGAAGTTTGGATCTTTCTACTGAATAATGGTCTCGTTCTGGAAGGAAATAATACAAAAAATTTTAATCTGTTTATATCAACTTGATTTCAAGAATCATTAATAATCAGACTAATTTTCAAATCAAATTAAATTATCAAACAGGAAGCAGTAACCTGATAGACCTGAAAAATCTCATACATGATACAATTCATCATTTCCAAACATCAGTCTGAATATCAAATCTTTCCCACTAATATAAGCCAATCTTTGATGATAGACATGTGGAAGAATGAACTAAAAAATTATCAAAGTAAAACCCTAGGGTACCTATATCT
Organism: Modiolus philippinarum; assembly: GCA_002080025.1. Classification (NCBI taxonomy): domain Eukaryota; kingdom Metazoa; phylum Mollusca; class Bivalvia; order Mytilida; family Modiolidae; genus Modiolus; species Modiolus philippinarum. The sequence continues at coordinate 44,368 of MJUU01050319.1, forward strand.
TAAAGTATGACCATAATAAATTCTTCAGGCTTGATATGGGAGTCTCAGTCTTATACAAGGTCCAATATGGAAAATGATATGTAATAATCTAAAATATAAAACATCTAAAATAAGGTCATTTACATAAATTAAGGGTTTCATACTAACATTTTAGGAATGACGAAAAAATATGACTTACCTAATGAGCTAGCACTCATACTAGATGTCTTTGGTTCCGTGACCTGTCTCTCCAACACCCTCCTTATGTCACACATTTCCTCCTTTAATTTAATATTCTCTTCATGTAATTTATAATTCCTCTCTCTTATGGCTCGGTTGTCATCCTTCAGTTGTTGGTTCTCTACGACCACTTTATGATCACTTTCTCCATAGCCTTGTTCCCAAAGCCTGGATATCTATAAATAGAGAAAATATATCATGATTATAGCCTGGATATCAATAAACAGAGAATATAGTCTTGTTCCCAAAGCCTGGATATCTATAAACAGAGAAAATATATTGCAGTCACTTCCCCAATAGCCTTGTTCCCAAAGCCTGGATATCTATAAATAGAGAAAAAATATCATGATTATAGCCTGGATATCAATAAACAGAGAATATAGCCTTGTTCCCAAAGCCTGGATATCTATAAATAGAGAAAATATATCATGATTATAGCCCTGATATCAATAAACAGAGAATAAAGCCTTGTTCCCAAAGCCTGGATATCTATAAACAGAGAATATAGCCTTGTTCCCAAAGCCTGGATATCTATAAATAGAGAAAATATATCATGATTATAGCCTGGATATCAATAAACAGAGAATATAGCCTTGTTCCCAAAGCCTAGATATCTTTAAATAGAGAAAATATATCATGATTATAGCCTGGATATCAATAAACAAAGAATATAGCCTTGTTCCCAAAGCCTGGATATCTATAAATAGAGAAAATATATCATGATTATAGCCTGGATATCAATAAACAGAGAATATAGCCTTGTTCCCAAAGCCTGGATATCTATAAACACATAAAATATATCATGATTATAGCCTGGATATCAATAAACAAAGAATATAGCCTTGTTCCCAAAGCCTGGATATCTATAGA
>MJUU01050322.1:9896-26969 GCA_002080025.1 Modiolus philippinarum
GCCACCATCATTAGTTACAGAGGTGCCAACATTGCTGATATTCAGTATAAAATTTCCCATGATAATTTTGATCTTTCTTCTTTTTCTCATATTTTGCTACACGTAGGTACTAATGATGTTGAATATAATACTGCTGGTGAGATCTTAAGTAAATACAGAAATCTGATTCACTGTATTAAAAGTGTTGACACCAGTATTAAAATTGCATTTTCTAGCATTTTGCCCAGGCCTGTAGATTTCGACTTATATAAGAATAAAATTAAAGATATAAACTCAAAATTAATAAAAATTTGTAAAGAAGAGCATGCTATTTTTATTAAATCTTACAAAAGATTTTTTTTATGATGTTGATCATCCCAAACGGGATTTATACGCTATAAACGATGGCGGACTTCATTTGAATATGGCTGGTGTTTTTCAGTTAAAAATGTGTTTTATACATACCATTCGACATTGGTAATGATTTTATTTACCTATATATATATTTTTGTACAATGTTATCTTATATATCATATATCCTATAATAAATGGCAAGTCTTCAAGGGAGTATCTTATCTCTTGGACTTTGATTACCGTCAAAGAAGTGCCTCATTCTTTGGGTAGTCGCCCGGTAGTCGTAATTTTATATTTTAGATTTTCAGGGAAGAATCTTATTTCCTGGATCTAGCATTCTTCAGTTTCTACCCGACTAATTTTGTGAGTACTGTTCGATTTAAACTTTGTTAGAGTAGTTCGAAAATTCCGTGGTTGTGCGGGATTAATAAATACACAACCCATCTCTCGGATGGGATGTAAACTCAGGTCCACGTGTTGGAAGAAATGCCACGCTTCCTGCACGTTAAAGAACCCTTGTAGCAAGCTCTTTTTGGGGTGGTCCGTAGGTGATCGGCTTCAAGGCTAAATTCCCCGCCCTTGACGATTTCACCCTACTTTTCCAGTGGCAGTCAGAATTTCCCGTCCCATGGCCATTTCCATACCCCAAAGTGATTATTTATCAACAAACTTGTTCTCGTCTTGATATAGCTGAAATATTGCTGAGTAGACGTTAAACAATATTCAATCAATCAATAGTTCGAAAATTTCACCCTCCCACCCTCCCAATTGTAATATTATAGAATTTGTTGTACAGTTGTATAATTTGATGGCGCTTTTTTCTAGGGCCCGCTTATGTTTATTTTGCTTATATTAACATTTATTTGCTATTTTGTTTATATTGCTTATTATTAATATGCTATTATGTTTATATTACATGTGTAAAATAAATTCTGGCAAATTTATCAGTCTATTTCCTTTCGACATCAGGCCTATAATTGAGGTTCAAAATGCAAAGCTATAAATACAAAGGGACAAAATAAAGTGACCTGATAAGACAGGCTTTTGCTGAAAAGAGGTGACCTTTTAAAGCAGGTTTGAGTGAAATAAGCGTTTGGAAAGAGTTCCATATGGCACCCCTTTGGAATAAACATAAAAATATATGGTGGGGCTGTAAAAAGGAACTCTTTCCAAGCGTTTTTGTGAAGTAAACAAATTTCGGCAAATTTGACTTTTTTTAGAAACCACATAAAAAATTTTCTGCGGGAAATTAAAAAAAAACAAGTGAGAACCCTAATGAATGTCTCGCCCGTCCCTGCATGGCCTCTAAATTGAAATCTAAGTGAACTAATCAGAAACTGAACATGCTCACTAGACCATGAAATTGAGGTCAAGGACAAAAGTCACCTGCCAGACTGACATGTAATACCCAAGACCAACCTACATACCAAATACTATCAACCAACCACTTCTAGTTATTGAGAATTGGACTTAAGCAGAGAAACTTAACGTGGCCACTAGAATGTGAAATTGAGGTCAAGGACAAAAGTCCCTTCCAGACTGACATGTAATACCTAAGACCAATCTACATACCAAATACTATTAACCAACCTCTTCTAGTTATTGAGAATTAGACTTATGCAGAGAAACTTAACGTGGCCACCAGACCGTGAAATTGAGGTCAAGGACAAAAGTCACCTGCCAGACTGACATGTACATGTACTACCCAAGACCAACCTATATACCAAATATTATCAACCTACCACTTCTAGTTATTCATAAATGCACTAAAGCAGAGAAACTGAACGTGGCTACTACATCAAGAAATTGAGGTCAAGGACAAAAGTCACCTGCCAGACTGACATGTACTACCCAAGACCAACCTACATACCAAACATTATCAACCTACCACTTCTAGCTATTGAGAAATGGACTTAAGCAGAAAAACTTAACGTGGTCACTGGACCGTGGAATTGAGGTCAAGGTTACAAGATATGTCTTTCATGTACTACCACTTGACCAAATATGATGTTCCCACACAAATGGTTTTCAAATTTTTCTGCATTTAGTAAAAGTTAACGCCGTCGCCTTCTTCATACTTTGCACGCCAATGTCTCGCTTCTGCGACTTTCGTCGCGGGCGAGACAATAAGCAAATCGGCAGAAAAAAAAAACATCGAAATCTTGAAGTTTATTACGTATTTTCAGCTCCACAATCGGATAGATAATAAAAAAACAAACAAAAAAAAAATCAAAAAAATTCTTTTACTTCGTTGATTAGTGGTCTCCCTACGACTTTGCCAACCAAAAATGCTAATTATATTTTGTGACATTACTAATTTGCGGACCTTCCTTTACTAGATCTATAATAATAACTAAATACCGAAGTCACTGTGAATTTAAATTCTATAAATGTGGAGTTTAACTTGGTTTATGCGGAGTTTGTTAAACAGTAAAATCATATGACAACAAGAATCTGGAGTGAAGATACATAAACACATCGGAACAAACTCAAATGTTTACAGGAAATGTTAAGAATTCCGGAATAAAGTTTACATTCTCGCCTTTCTGCCTTGTGTAAATATCACAATACTAGAAAAAAGACAATAGTTTACGTGTCGCCCATTCACATGGCCATAATTTTTTTTATCCGATTTGTATAATAATTCTTAGTCACTGATTCGTTGTGGTGGATAGCTTCTCCGAACTGGAGGTGTGTCTTTCGCGAGCAGAATACAGAATTGTCAATATTTGTGTAAAATTATACTTACATTACAGACCATTTGTCAGAACCAGTTTTGGTGGCGTTATATTAGACCAATACAATGAACTGCATCGAGAAGGTGAAAAAAATCTGAAAATCTGAAAATAAAAGAAAAAAAACCTCAGGTTTGTTCCACTGACCAAATTGGGGAAAAGGGAAGAATTGTAACAGGAGGGTCCGGTGTCTGTGTGTCACCGTTCCCCCAAGGTTACTGAAATGTCTGATTTAGCCACCAAAACCTTTAATGAAAACCAACAAAATGGTACAACGAACGCTAAGTGAGGCTTTGAAGTCCATTTAGCTCAAACCTTTTATAAAAAATACATTTCAACGAACTGCCTAGTGAGGCAAGTGAGTCTAAATGGCTCAATTTCTAAACTGTACGATGGAATGCTCAGTGAGGCAAGAAGAGTCTAAATTGAATCCTGGCTCATCAGACGGGTTCGTACCACTGGGCTCTGAGTCATATAAGCAGCTAGCAGTAAGACACAACTATTTATTTAGTTTTATAAATTTAATCAACAGATATTTCAACAATTGTATATAGCAAAACTTATGTAGAATTAATCAAAAATAGGTAATACTGATCATGTTTGTAAACGTTTCAAAAAGTTTATGTGAAAAAATATAGATCTCAAAAATGAATTGAAGAACGTGTGGCAGGCGAACAATACTGGCAAAAGTATAAGATTTCCCCAAAGAACACTCTGTGGTAGACATGTGAAAAATATAAATAACTCTTCCTACATGGTTTAAAGGCGGACGGAACTAATTTTGGTTCTTGATAATTCAAAAATAAAATTTAGAAAAGTTACAATAATTACTTGGGAAATTTACATGTTTTTGAAAAATAAAAAGCCAAAAATGAAAGTCTCAAAAGGAGAAGGAAATCTCCATTTCAGAGATTTATTTGTCAGTCAAAATGTCTGACTTCCAAAAGTTTAACAGTCAAAGCGGATCTATATTTAATCCATTTGGCCTAATACCTGTATGGTAATTGACAATTCAATCATGGTCAATTTAACTCTTATGCTAAGTATAAATAAAAGTGTATTTGGTATACATGAAAACAGTAAAATAACAAACATTTTACTGTATCAAAAAATTATGCTTAAACAAGTATAAAACTCAATTCAATAATTTTACAACAACCTCAAAATGTGTTTAATTCTATTATAATGACGAGACACGTGTAATAAAAATTGTACCTTCCAAACACAGATTTTAAAGGGGAGATAATTTACTATATATTAACCAATCAGAAAAATCGTCTCAAAAATAAGGTAGATAAATCTGTTTCCGCCAAAATGAAAACAGACGAAGAAAAGTTAAACATGAAAGTTCCAAAATGAAGTTATCAAAGATCAGATCTAAATTAGTTTACAAAATGCAATCAAAGTAATACAGGCTGTAAAATGACAATGTCCAAACAATATGATACAGGTAAAATCACATGTCTTAGTATAAATTTACCATCTAGTTAGACGAATTAGGAAAACGATAAACCGGGATATGTACTATATATATTTTTGATTAACAATTAAGCAACCCTGCCACAGAATATACTCATGATTACAAACCAATCTTCGTAGAGAATAGGGTCATTCTCTGACAACTTTAACAAATTGTAATAATTTTAGTGAAAAAATATTGAAATTTGTTTTTTATCTTTTTTCATTTTTTCTTTTTGTTTTGTGTAAAGCAGGCATTGTAGAAACGTGACAAAGTGGTTGGCACGCTATTTTCACAAGAATTTTTTATTTTTTTCTCGATTTTCGATGGACATTTGACTGATCGAGCATGAAAATGTGTCTTTACCGTCACAGAGTTAAGACACCATTTTTACACATTTCTCCACATAACTTATTTGTAAACAAATATTCTATCAATAGAGAATATCGACACAAATAACGTAAATACTGAAAAAATATACAGATATACAAACAATCATTGTAAAAAGTTACTGCAATATGGTTCAGTGAATACTGTCCCCATTTTTAAGAGCACATATTACCAAAAAGTTCCTGTCGTGGTTGCTCTACTGATAAAATTATGAGAAAAACGGGATAGAGTTTAAACTGTAGTAACTATTTGATAAAGCAATAAAATTTGAAGTGCAATTTTCTATCATTTCTAGCGACTTTTTTTACATTTTTGTTCGGGTAATAGGAGGTTCGTGACGGTAAAAGAAAGACATGTGACGGTAAAGAAAAACTCGTGACGGTGATGACATGTTTGGTCTTGGGAATTCTCTGTTTAAAGAATATTCTGTCAAATAAGAAATAAAATGCTTATCAGCATGGATTCTGTTTTTCATTTGCTTTGCTCTGATCTATTTCTTTTAACTATCAAAAATAACAAAATGACAAAACATAGATAACTTATCCACACACAAAGTATGGACCTTGATGTTATTTCGAAGTTTTATATGGTTATTAAAGAGAAATTGACGAAAAAAGATAATGTCTGTTATAGGAAATAGAACACTTTTGTGTGCTTTCTAAAAAACAGGTTGAAAATGTATTTAGTTTGACTAATACAGCCAAAAAACTAGAATTTTGTCTTCACCGTAACGCTTGTGTCCTAACAGTACGTGACGGAAAAGACAGTGACGGTGGAGACAAATCCGTGAACCGTCAAGGATTTTGAATTTATCTCTGGAGGGAATCTAAGTCAGGCAAGTGGTTGTTTCTATGGTACTTGAGCTTTATCTGCTGATGTAATTGCGATGCAGATCGACTGTACTACAAGAAAAATATTGTATGTACGGTAAAGACGCGTAATAAAGGTACTTTTTCAAACTTACCTATGTTTTTCTCAAATAATTAAAAAATCCGTTATAATAGTAAAAAAATAATTGCCAAACCACTTAGGATACGTATGTTAAAGACGTATGGCATAATAATACAAGTTTTACTGCAGAGGAATATCATGTTTGGTACTTGAAATGTCCCGTGACGGTAATGACCAAAAATGTGTGGGACAGATGTTTGAAATCAGATATAAAACAAACTAAGACAGAGAAGAGGAAAACAATTAGTGTGCATGTTACCTTTGAACTTACTCTACTCATATAAATCACTGTAATTGACATAGAAAAATATTAAGGGGCAAAAAATGCAAAAATGTTGTCGTCTATACAGATTGGGACATTACCGTCACGTGAAGAATTCTATATGTGACGGTAAGTTATATTTTTTTAGAATCGTTCTTTTTCCGCCAAAACTAAGATAAATTGGTTTTTAATATTTTTTCTGAATTGGTTATGGTGTGAATTAGTTCATTGAACTTTAAAAAAGTCAGAAATTCGAACAAATGGGCAAGTAATCGTCGACGGACAGATTTTCATTACAAATATTAAAGTTGTCAGAGAATCACCCAATAGTTCCATAATCACGAGGATGACCTTTCCTACTCTCCCCGATATGGGTAATGGAACAAACTTGAAGATCGTAATGAAGTGATTAAATGAAAATTTTTGAGAATTTTTGGAATAATTACAGACCAATTGTCGTATGTTAGTCTCCAGATAGGGAAAGTATGCAGCGGGCATCTCCGCCTCTCGCCAAACCAGAAACATTTGTCTCTGGCCATACACATAACTTTCGGTTCCTGCCTGGAGAGAACATATACAATTGTTCTATAATTATAAAGATCTAAATTCGGGACAATGGGTCAAATCCAAATAAAAAAAAATTTCAATTTTGAGAATTTTGCTGACAATTACAGACCAATTTCGTATGCTGGTTTCCAGATAGGGAAGAAATGTGGCGGGCATCTCCGCCTCTAGCCATACCAGAGACATATAGATACTATAAGTATCTATATGTCTCTGGCAATACACACAACTTTCTTGCCTGGAAAAAAACATACGCAATTGTTCCATAATCATCATCGGTCTAAACTAGGGAATGGGACAAAATTGAGAATAAAATATTTATCTTACCGTAATTATGATGGCATATGATCGGTCACATCAGAATATCCCAACCCAACATCGAATCAAAAACACGACTTGTCCTCAACAACAAACATATAGAATTAGGCGCGAAAACTACGACTCAGACTGTATCAACCAATGAAATAATTTGAAAATTACACACCCTTAAAATAAGAGGGTCACCTGACCTAACCCTACACCACAACACAGATCAACGGATTATACCCTGAAGACATAACTGGTCAAATAATTAAATATTACAAGATCGATAAAAATACTTGAAATATATTTTTATTGAAATGTGAAAGTATTGAGGACCTGTGCATACCAAATGTATATTTCAATGATTATCATCATACATTACGTTCATAAAGTATACTAATTTTTTTAATGTCAGAGTGTCCTTACGTCTGAGTGTCCATACGTCTGAGTGTCCTTACGTCTGTATGTCCGCTTTGTATGTCGAAATCTAACTTAAGACAATTAAGTTCAAATATTTTAGAGATATTGAGCATGCTAAGATTCACCTTTGGTCGAGTGTCGAGTATCGAGTTAAAAGAGTCGACCGGTATTGAGTTGAAAAGGTCGAGTATCGAGTTACAAAAGTCGAGTATCGAGTTAAAAATATCTACTGGTATCGAGTGGGAAATTCGAGTATCGAGTTAAGAAAGTCGAGTATCGAATAAAAAAGGCCAACGGTATCGAGTTGAAAAGGTCGAGTATCGAGTTACAAAAGTCGAGTATCGAGTTAAAATTGTCGACTGGTATCGAGTGGGAAATTCGAGTATCGAGTTAGGAAAGTCGAGTATCGAATAAAAAAGGTCGAGTATAGAGTCAGAATTGTCGCGTATCGAATCGGAAAAGTCGAGTTTCGAGTAAAAATTGTTACTGGTCCATCTACTAGAGCAAGTTCTTTTTAACAAAATCGTTTCCATTTCTTCGTCCTTTGAATATTTTTCCAAACACACCTTACCAGCACCAGAATAGGTTTTCAGGGGATCCGGATACAGAGCTGGCGGGCGCGTACCCGGTTGGTGGATAGGGGAATGCCCTGTCTATGATTATCTTATTCTCGTCCTGATATAGCTGAAATATTGTTCATGGCTGGACGTTAAACTCCAACTAATCAATCAATCAATCAACCAACCAACCTTTCCCAATAATCGTCAGATCTGAAAACTTTTCTTTACGGAAGATTCATATAAACATGTGGATATGTTTTCGAAACAGGTGTCTTTTTTATAGGCAGTGGTACCTTAAAGTATTCTGAACGTCTAAAATTAAAATAAGACAAGAGGTGTGTTTTTGATACAAATACGAATGTCTCCCCGACACACATCTTCCTGGAGATGATTTGTATCTTTCTATGTTGCTACTGCATTTGAATATTACTAAATTTGGTTGAAATCCAATGAAAGATATTAGAAAATTAAAATTCAAAACTCAAAATTCTATAACAAAAAGGAGCATAACTCCAACAAAACTTAGCTATTCAATTGCAACTACTGCAGCATGTCGCAATTAGATTTTAGAACTAGAGTTACTGCGGTCTAATGTGACACGGATACGCCGCCTTCACAAAAGGAATTAATTATTGTATTTCAAATACATAGTGCACATCTATAATATGTAATTAAGGTCCTGCATATGTTTTCATGATGTTCTGATTAGTGTCAAAGAGGTGTAGTGAATACCAGGTTATAGGATACCAGGTGGTCACCATAAGGTTTGCATTCAGCAAAAAGAGCAAAATGAAAAAGTCCAAAACATGTCCAAAATCTAGAAAAAAGGAATAATTCGAAAACAAAATGTGTAGTACACATCTATTATATGTAATACAGTTCCTGCATAAGTTTCATGAAATTCTAAGCAGTGGTTTAAGAGGAGTAGTGGATACCAGGTGGTCACCATATGGTTTGCATTGAGTTAAAATGACAAAGTCCAAAACTTGTCAAATATCTGAAAAAATATGAATTATTTGAAAACAAAATGCGTAGTGTGCAATTTACAACTATGTAATTAAGCTCCTGCATAAATTTGATGAAATTCCAATCTGTGGTTAAGGAGGAGTAGTGGATACCAGGTGGTCACCATATCGTTTGCATTGAGCTTAAAGGGCTAAAATGACAAAGTCCAAAAACATGTCAAAAATCTGAAAAAAGGCATTATAGGAAAACAAAACTTGTAGTCGCACCTAAAATATGTAACAAAGGTGTAAAATATCTTGAATAAAAACAAAATGTGTAGTGCACATCTAAAATATGTAAATAAGATCCCGCCGCAAGTTTCACGAAATTCAAATCAGTAGTTTAAGAGTAGCAGGGGATACAAGGTGGTCACCATATGGTTTTCAGAGAGCTAAAATGACAAAGTCCAAACGTGTCAAAAATCTGGATAAAAATGAATTATTGATACAAAACGTGTAGTGCAAATCTACAATATGCAATTAAGAACCTACATAAGTTTCATGAAATTCCAATCAGTGGGTTAGGAGGAGTAGTGGATACCAGCTTTTGGGTACAAACGGACAGACGGACGGACGGAAGTAAGGACTGAATGACAGACAGACGGACGGACGGACACCATGAACGCTACATACCTCCCGCAAAGCAATGGTATAAAAATGTAGTATTAAAGTTTAGATGAACACAACGCAAATGAACGGTTGTGCTAATAAGGCATGACACTATACCAGTGTACTTAAAATTGACTGTCCAATTAAAACAAGTATGGGGCACATAATATACCCCTCTCTACTATCTCAGTAGTATAGGGCATACGTTCAGATCCATAGGCTCTACATTTTTTCCCTCCCGATTCCGGAGATCGTTTCCATTCCGGAGCCGAGAAGTGTGATGAAGTTAGTATGTCGCTGACCTCTGGCCTCAACACGTAGTTTAATTTTAGTTTTTTTTAAAGCATAGGTCAGATTATTTGTAGACTTAGGAACTGGAAGGTGAAAAACAATATCTACAGAAGGAAGAAATATCTGAAGGACAACCCTGATAAAATTTTTTTAACAGAAGATTTGACCAAGTCAAGACAAGCCATAATTAAACAATTGGCTATCAGGAAAAAGGCTAAGGAACTCCATTCATTCTGGACAAATGATGGCAGAATATTTGTGAAAAAAGGGAAAACTCTGAAAAAGTTCTAATTAAAAGCTTGGATGATGCCAGTGATGTTTAATTCCTTTACTGTTTGTATTGAATAAAAATATTCTTTGTGTTACAAAATAATCAACATGACTTTGATTTCTTGCCTCAACTTGTTACTTTTCTATTATTGTATTTAATTTCTTTTTCTCTTTTCATAACCAAACAATCCAAAAATGCTTTGCTTTATTTTCTCCCTACTATCAAATTTGTTTACAAACAGTTACCTGTATTAAACCAGATAAACCTGTTTGTCCTATAAATATAACACCAACCAAAATAAAATGAATGGGGCCTTATCAAGGAACACACTCTTATTTATTCGTATATATATTTAAACTATATATATATCTATGAACACACAAATGTGTATGTATGCAATTATACACTATATAAACAATACGTAGATCAGTGATAAATAAATAAATATATATGATATATATGATATGCGTTTCAGTATTAACACTTAGGATAAATTTAGTATAATAACCGGGTGAACCCGTTATCTTGTACATAAAAATAGACGCATAGGGGGCATCTCAAGGAACTACATACTTAATATGCTATATAAATATATATTATCTAATATTAAGTATTAATCCAGATAAATAGACCAATTAGACGTTTGGGTAATCTTAAAGAATCGCATATTGAATATCCCAAATTAAATTAAGATAAATTTCAGACTTAATCTAAATTCTGATCTATGCATTCATGTGGGTGTACATATATATGTCATATATTGGAAACGTACCTTCAGCTGGTCCAGTTATCCAGGAATGTTCATTTTATCAAGTTATATTATCGTGCACATATGTTCTATCAACAACTATCCTATTATCACTTAACTCCCATTAAACTTTACGCACCAATTTGTAAATTAACATGACCATGATCATGTATATTGTCTCATGATTAATTTGATTTGAAACGATTTCGTGCGTGCTGTCCAGCTGCGTGTAGTGTGAGGATACACACATGGCTTGAATCTAGTGCCATATGTGCTGCCATGTGTGTATCAGCACGCTGCGCGGAAAGCTGCACAGCATCCACTAAAACGAGACCAATAGTTAATTAGTAATGGACAATTTACACAGTAAAATAAAAAAATAGAACTTTTTATCTTGTATGTATATATACATGTATTTTTTAGTGTAAGAATGTGTTACTTAATTGCATCTGTCTTGCTTTGAAAATTATATCACGAAGATGTCGATGTAATTGCCGGTCTACTCGATTTGTCAAATATTAGCAAAAAATATCCGAAAATTATATTGGCGAATATTAGAAAAATATGTTATAGGCACTAATCAGTATCTCACTTATGCTTTGTTTCATTATAATCGGTGCATTCTATATTTTTGCACTAGAATGCAAAATATTTACTACACCTCCGGAAAATGATACTGCTCAATATATTTATGTTATTTTGTACTTTGTATATATGTTTTGTTTTAGATACCATAATCTAGCTTTAATTCAATGTAATTCAATGTAATTTTATTACTTATACTTTCATCACTAGCATACACTTTGAAATGCATTTATGTATCAAACTTTGGACAACGGGTAATGATTTAGTTATGTACAGAGCTGCAGTAGGTCTCTTTTATACGTGTGCATATTCAAATTTATGTAAACGATGTCTGTTTTATATACCATTATTTAACATGTTCAAGTTAAATTTGTATTTTAAAGTAAACTTTGTAGTAAGTATGGTCATAAGTCTTGTTAAGGCACTGGTGTCACCTTTCAATCAAAATATTTGCTATACTTTCCTATTGATGACTTTGTTAATTATTGACAACGATGTTCACTCTAACCCAGGCCCAAATGAGTTTGAAATATCTATTTTTCATTTGAATGCCAGAAGTGTCAGAAATAAAATACCAAATATCGAAGATATTGCATCTGAATCCTCTGTCTTATGTATTACTGAAACACATTTAGATAATAATGTAAAAAATGAAGATATTTCCATAGATGGATTTCCGTTTATATTTAGAAATGACCGAAACTGTTATGGAGGGGGTGTTCTTATAATGGTCTCTGAAAAAGTTCATGCAACACGAGGACTTGATCTTGAATTTCCAATCGGTGAATTGATTTGGTTAGAAATAATGGGTCCAAATTTTAAATTCTTACTTTGTGCAATTTATATATATTTATTTATTTAAATGCACATTTATACCCATATACATTAGGGTTGAAGGCATACATGAATAATAACAAAACCATAATAAAACAAAACAAAGATTACAAAATGAAAAATCATGCAGTTGTTGAGTCCACTCTCCTCAGCGCAAAAGACCTTGTAACGAATGAAGCAGTATACTGCACGATTTGTGGACAATTTAAACATACATATAGTTTATCTGGTTTACTTTCGATATTTGGTATTGAACGTTTTATTTCCTGTAGATAGTTTTCTCTCAGTTTTGTGTTATTATTACATGAAAATAAGAAATGTTCTTCATCATCAATGGTGTTGGAATTGCAGTTCTTGCATTTTCTGTTTTCTCGTTTAATATTTTTGTAGGCCCCCAAGGAGTGGAAGTGACCTGTGGGATATGTTTGAATACTCAATAGAACAGGCATATAATTATACAGAAAATATAGTTATCACTGGAGATCTAAATATAGATCTTCTATCTGATTCAGATAACCACCTAAATGAGATAATAAAGTCTTATAATATTATAAATGTTATCAAGGAACCAACTAGAAATAATGCGCTCTTAGATCCTATCCTTGTTTCTAATACAAACTTAATTATAGATGCAGAAGTCATACCGATAGATAGAAATGTGAGCGATCACGATGCAACATTGGCTCATTTCAAAGTTCCTCATCATATAAACAGGTCGATAACACGAAAGGTCTGGTTATATAAGCGAGCAGACTTTGATAAACTGAATAAAAATATAAACGACTTTGATTGGCAAACAACTCTAAATTGTTGCCACGATATAGACTCAATGGTCATAAAATTTACAGATACTTTTTTAGAATTTGTCAATCAGTGTATACCCCCCAGGACAGTCTCGGTCAAACAAAAAGATAAACCGTGGTTTAATAGTGAAATAAAAAAAGAATTGAGAGTTCGTGATCGACTTCATGCAAAAGCTAAAAATTCGACGTCCAATTATTATCGACAAAAGTACAAAGACCAACGTAATAAAGTAAATAACATGATTAAATATGCCCGCGAACAATTTTATTTAAGTGCCAACGAAATAATTGACACAATATCTGTAACCGATTCCAAAGCTTACTGGTCCCTCATTAAAAAAATAATGAAAGGGTCCAAGTCCGACTATTCTATACCCCTTTGTTTGATACTAATCTCCACGAATATGTGTATGATGATAAGAGTAAAGCCAATTTACTAAACCAGTTCTTCTGTTCAATTTCTTCTCTCGATGATAGTGGAAAAAATGTCCCACAAATGACTCGACGTACAAATTCATCACTTTCCAATATTGTGATTTCCGAACAAGATGTTAAGGATATATTAAAAAATTTAAAACTAGGCAAAGCTAGCGGAAGTGACACTATTAGTCATCACATGCTCAAAGGAACCGCTGATTCAATTTGTAAACCTCTTTTTTTTTCTATTTAATTATTCTCTTCAATCGGGGATTTTCCCATCACCTTGGAAAATGGCAAGAATCATGGCATTTAATAAAAAGGACGAAAAATCCGACCCATTTAATTATCGACCAATTTCTTTACTAAGTTGTGTTGGGAAAGTACTGGAAAGATGTGTATATAAACATATTTATAATTATACTATTGATAATAATCTGTTATATGCATATCAATCTTGCTTTCTTAAGGGACATTCAACGATTTATCAACTTCTTGAAATTTATCACAGAATTTGCCAAAATTTAGATGATAAGAATTTTTCCGTTTTGATTTTTTGCGATATATCAAAGGCCTTTGATAGGGTTTGGCATAAGGGACTAATTGAAAAACTAAAAGCTTATGGGTTAGAAGGAACATTGATTGACTGGATTGGCAACTACCTTAAAAATAAAAAACAAATTGTCTCAGTAAATAGTGAATCTTCTGATTTGGGTGACATCAAGGCTGGAGTACCACAGGGGTCAATTTTGGGACCATTATTCTTCCTCTTATATATAAACGATATAACTGATAATCTCTCAAATTTACCCGTTTATTTGCAGACGATACGTCCCTTGCTTATTCAGGTCAAGATGCTGCAACCATAGAAAGAGAAATAAACTATGATTTATCTAAATTGAATGAATGGTCAAAATTATGGCTTGTTGATTTTAACCCCAAAAAAAAAAACAAAAGCTCTTTGTATAACGAATAATAATCCCCCTAACCTTAATATACTCTTTGATGGTGTAATTGTGGATCAAGTAGAAAATCACAAACATTTAGGACTAACCCTGTCGGCGAATGGAACCTTCTCAACACATATCGATAATATTACAAACTCTGCAATGATTAAGTCACATGCCCTTAGAAAATTAAAATTTGTTCTGTCAAAAAAGAGTTTATCAACTATTTATTTAAGTTTTATACGCCCCTTGCTAGAGTATGCCTCCGAAGTTTGGGACGGATGCTTCCAATATGAAACTGAAAAACCAGAAAAAATCCAATTAGAGGCAGCCCGAATTGTGACCGGTTTGCCAAAGTTCTCTAGCTTAGAATCACTCTATTTTGAAACAGGGTGGGAACCTCTTGTCGAAAGACGAAAACAACGTAAATTGACAACTTTTTATAAAATGCATAATAAACTTTGCCCCCAGTACCTATCTGACTGTTTACCACCTATGGTTTCCGATGTAAATCAATATACGCTCAGGAATAATGATAATTATGTAACACCAAGATGCAGGCTACGAGTTACCGAAAAGTCTTTCATACCGTCTACTATAAATCTTAGGAATAATTTAAGCCCTGAAATTCGTAAATCCGGTACTCTGTCGTTATTTAAGCAAAAAATTAAACCAATGTTGATCAAAGCACCCAACTATATAACGAAGGCAACAGAAAATTAAACATACTTCATACCAGACTGAGACATCAGTGCAGTTCTCTGAATGCCGATCTGGCAAATATTCATGTTGTAAACCACCCAAATTGCTCCTGTGGTGCTGAATATGAGGATGCTATTCATTTCTTTATTGAATGTCATCTCTTTCAAAATCAAAGACGTGAACTTAATGATAAAATTAATAACTTAAACATAGAAATGCACATAGAAACACTTTTATTTGGTAACGACGATGTTGATGATAAAATTAATTCAAAAATTTTCGAATATGTGCGTACTTTCATTAGACAAACAAAGCGGTTCACATGATGTATGCTAGCTTAATTTCTCAGATTCTTAATTTCTTTGTTTCTCCTTATATATGTATATTTATTAGTTCATTGTTAAAAGATGTATATGTATATATTGTACGCTGCCATAATATGTGTAATATGATTAAGGAGAGGGCGAATATCAATTGGTATAATTGCTGCCCAATCCTATTGTTTTTCTATGCAATAAAATATTATTAAACTAAAGGTTTTTTTATTAGTCTTATCATAGATGTATATGGTCTCATCTTATCTCAATTCAAGGTTCTTTGATCTCATGCTAACCCTAACCTTTAGCCTTACACTTCCTACCTTTGTTTGTTAGATCAGTATGTTCAGATATACCATGATTTACCCTAACCCTAGACCGAATTATCTGTCGTTTGCAAATGCTAAAAAATGGATAACAGGAAACACCTACAATGGTTGAGAATTACAATTACATGCAACAATTTCTAAGGGCACTACACAAGAAAAACACGTATAAGACAAAAGACAAACGAAGACAACAATAGGAACTCGGGACTGATCTGACTGTTTATTTTTTATTTATTTTGTGACAAAGCAATAGGAAAAATAAAAAGTCAGACCAGTAACAGATAAACACAGGATGATAAAGGTAGCTTTGTTAACGACAGATAATTCGGTCTACCCTAACCAACCCAAGTAGTATATAGGTGGAGCGAGGTGGAGCCGGAAGTGACGTCACCAGAATTGACGTAGACCGGAAGTGAGGTGACCAGAAGTCACGTGACCGGAAGCGGAAGTCACGTGACCTGATGTTTAACCCCTAAACCATGCGCATGCGCAAGGTTGGATGGAGATTCCCTTAAAATCTATTTTTACAACGGGAAAACCACCTAAATACTACTTGGAGTAACCCTTAATTTTTGAGTATTGTTTGCGTATTTTCGTTCCTTTGTGATATCGTACTAGGGTAAATCGAGGTCGCTGAATCGATTGGTACAAGTTTTAAAGCTCTAGCTACGAGTGTGAACAAGATATCGGCCCTAAACGGCCCTAAATCGGCCTTAATTTGAAATCGTTCAACTATAGGCTTATCTTGCAAATCAAAGTTCGGCCTCAGTCGGCCATAGATCGGCCCTAGATCGTTCTTTATCCAACTTATTGATACTATAGTCATGTGATATATTAATTCGGGGTATGTTTAGGCTTTTCAATCGCTTGGTCATACTGTCAACTTGATATCTGTTACCTTTAACAAGTCTCGTTCAATGCGAGATTTTACGTGATCTTATTTTATCTTGATGTTTTCGACTAACAAGTTCGTATTTTGTTTCATTTGTTTTAAGTTTTTATTATTTTGTTGTAATTGTATTCAGTTTTCATGTTTCAGATCGTGTTTTTGACGAATGTATCACAATTTTGTGGTCTTTATCGGCCTTTTTACGGCTTTTTGCTGCTGCCGCCGCCGCCGCCGCCGCCACCACCATAGCCCATCATCCCACCACCACCACCACCACCACCCAAATACCTTTAAACCACCACCACCACAGACTAGTATCCCACCACCACCACCACCACCACCACCACCAC
>MJUU01050323.1:13129-37260 GCA_002080025.1 Modiolus philippinarum
ATTTGGTATATAGGTTGGTCTTGGGTAGTACATGCCAGTCTGCCATATGGCTTTTGACCTTGACCTCAATTTCACAGTCCATTGACTAGGTTAAGTTTTTTTGCTTAAGTCTGTTTCTCAATAACTACAAGCTATAGGTCAGTGATATTTGGTATATAGCTTGTTCTTGGTTACTTCATGTCAGTCTGCTATATGGCTTTTGACCTTGACCTCAATTTCACGGTCCAGTGATCAGGTTAAGATTTTTTGCTTAGGTATATTTCTCAATAACTACAAGCCATAGGTCAATGATATTTGGTATATAGCTTTGTCTTGGTTAGAACATGTTAGTCTGCCATATGGCTTTTGACCTTGACCTCAATTTCACGGTCCAGTGACCAGGTTAAGTTTTTTTGCTTAAGTCTGTTTCTCAATAACTACAAGCCATAGGTTAATGATATTTGGTTTATAGCTTGGTCTTGGTTAGTACATGTCAGTCTGCCATATGGCTTTTGACCTTGACCTCAATTTCACGGTCCAGTGACCAGGTTAAGTTTTTTTGCTTAAGTCTGTTTCTCAATAACTACAAGCTATAGTTCAGTGATATTTGGTATATAGCTTGGTCTTGGTTAGTACATGTCAGTCTGCATTTTGGCTTTTGACCTTGACCTCAATTTCATGGTCTATTGAACAAAGTTAAGTGCTTCTGATTAGAATAGTTTCTCAATTACTTTAAGTGGTACGTTAAAAATATTTGGCTTGTAGGTACATGACTGTTTTAGCGACAAGCAGGGACGGGCGAGACATCTATTAGGGTCCACTCTTGTGATGAAACTTTACACTTAGGAAGAACACTCTATCTGAAGGAATATGATTATTGTTTGAAATCAGGAAGGGGAGATAATTCGACTGACTTTCGTTGATTTCTCCTACAATTATCTTTTTTTTTTCCAAGAAAAAAATTTAAGCATAGATATTGTGAAGTCAAACTGTTAGAGAGGCACACTTTTTCAATGTAATCCTCTTGAAAAGTTGTTTTCAAAGTGTTGTAATGAAATTTCTCTAATGCTTATGATTTTTTTGTGTGTAAAATGTCAAATAGGCTAAAAAAAAAGGGGGAATTTCATATTTGTCTGAATTAGACAGAGTATTTTCATTGGAACCCTTGTGAAAAGTTCTTTATTGAAGAGTATACATTATGTCCATACTTGTATTGTGTCCACACTTGTACTGTGTCCACACCTGTATTTTGTCCACACCAACTTAAATTTGCACTTACCATATCGATCCAGGGTTCAATGAGCGGGGGGTATATTTGGCTGCCATTCAGCGACAGCTCTTGTTGTGATTAGAAAGGTTAATTTTATAAATTTTTGTTTTGTTTCATTTTTTCCGCTGTAATGAGGTCAGTTTCTTAGGTATTTTAAGTCGTGACAGGTAGGTCAAGTGCAGATGAAGATGAAGCCTGCAGAGTTTCCATAGTACATGTACATTCTACACCTAAGGGACAAGAGCGTTGAAAGTTGAGGAGATTATCTTCCTTTCTCAGGCACTGTTACATAGTGTAGCTCTAATATGTCTGTAGGGGTTAAATGTATGCATTTGATTCAGTTTTACAAAATGTATGTAACAACGGCAGTAGAATACAGAAGTTACCAAGGAGTGGAATTTACAAAAATTTAAGTCCAAAGACATGGCCAAAATGAGGACACAGAAAACAATGACGTTAGACACAGAAAACAGTGACGTTAGACAGATACATAGCACAGAAATAGAAATCACAACATTCAAAACAATGGCACTCACAGTACAGTGTGAACTCCAGTGAAACTGAGAGTGACATCAGGTGCTCTGGAAGGGTAAGCATGTCGATCCTGCTCTGTTAACAGCACCCGTCACACTGTAAGTGAGTCAGTCAAGGAAAATGGCAAAATTGGTAGTCAAATCCGGGAAGACGTGAACATATCAATAATTAGCACTTTACAATGTATATATTTTAACTGATAAAGTCTGAGATGTTATATTGTGTACATGAAGAAGGAAATTTATCTTTTAGTTTTGAAATTTTTAACACATCCAACTGTATAGAATTAATTGATTAATGTGTGTAAGCTTTATATAAATATTATTTTCCATGTAGTATTAGTAGTGACCGGTATACAGTTTCAGATTCTTGGCCTCAAAGGTCCGAAAATTCTTCTGTTTTACTTCTTTTCATATTGAATTAAAAAAAAAAATATTTATGATTTAAAGACAGAATCCACCACTGGCCACAGTAACAATTGATTAGGTCTAATGTGTTTTGAGTTGTCCATCAGGTCACAGATCTGTTAGTTTGTGTCAAATTTATTTGGAGGCTGAGCCACAGTACAAACTATTTGGGTCTTATGTATTCGGACTTTGGATCTTAGGTTTTGAATTTAAGCCAGGGTCTTCTTCACATTATTTACATATTTACAACATAGATATATACATGCACATGTATAGGTTTAAATTATTTTGAAAAATTTAACCAATTAAAACATAATTAATATGTTTGTATATTGGCACAATTGTCAATTAAAATGCCATATACACGAGATCACATTGTCTAGTCTTGTTAAAAAACAATTGATGAGGTTTTCATGTTAATGGTTTTCTTAGTTATATATTACATTTGACATGTTTGACATTGTATTTGATATCAATACAGAAAAATGGCAATATCATTATCTCAAAAAGAAATTCGTAAATTTTAATATATAAATATTTTTGGGTGGCTCATTAACTATTGATAGTTCTAATATGAAGAAAACATTTATAAATTATATCTCTGTATGAAGTTATATAATTAGCTATAGAAGATATTTTTAAGATGTTGACATGCTGATCAAATTATCTTTCTCTGACCAAACATAACTAACTTGGGAAGGGAGATAATTCACAGCAAACATGACAAAACAACGGCAGTAGAATCACAAAGGAACAAAGCACAAGATTCCAGAGATAAAGCAAGAACACCAGAATCAGAGCACCAAAGACACTAAACACACAAAACACACAAACACTACAAATACAACACACAGAAAACTAAATCACTAACAGTGTTAACTCTTAGAAACCAGAGTGACATCAGATGCTCAGGAAGGGTAAGCTTGTCCTGCCCTGCATACAGCACCCATCACATACTGTAGTCAGTGATGCATTTATGGGTTTGAAAGATCTGTTTGGTAGCTGATCATTTAATGTCATTTTCTAACCAATAGACAAAAAAAAATCATGGTATCTGTTACTTCTTTAACCCTCTAACATTACCATGGTAAAGAGTCAGTCTCTGTAGTATTCAGACAATAAAAAGGACAAATAGGTACCACACGCATCACTAAGGAAGACAAATCTAAAATTCAACAATATTATACACAAGACAACACGAAAAACTAAAGCACTAACACAGTATTTCATTGACTTTTTCTATCCATGTGTATTGAAAAAAGGGTTATATAATGCAAGCTGAGTCCAAATAAGGCTAGCTGTGGAACCACAGCTCTATAGATCCTTTTATTTTTAGGGCCCCGCCATGAAATGGCGGCGCCCTATAGTAATCAGCCTGTCCGTCCGTCTGTCCATCCGTCCGTCTGTCCGTCTGTCCGTCCGTCAGCGTTTTCTGTGTCGTACAATAACTCAAGAATGCCTTCACCGATTTTTATGATTTTTTTTACTCAAAATTGAACTTCACTAAAGGAAGCTCCCTTTTGTTTTTGAAGAAAATCAGAAAATGATTTTTGGGGAAAAAACTCCATTTTTATATGAAAAAGTGCATATTTTGAGAATTAACTCTATGTCGTATGATAACTCAAGAATTCCTTCACCGATTTTTATGATTTTGATACTCAAGGCTGAATTTGACTAAAGGAAGCTCCGTTTTGTTTTTTGAGGAAAATCGGAAAACGATTTTTGGACAAAAAAGTCATTTTTATATGAAAAAGTGCATATTTTGAGAATTACCTCGATGTCGTACGATAACTCAAGAATGCCTTCACCGATTTTTATGATTTTGCTACTCAAGGTTGAGCTTGACTAAAGGAATTGCTCCCTTTTGTTTTGAGGAAAATCGGAAAATGATTTTTGGGTAAAAAAATCGTTTTTATATGAAATGGTGCATATTTTGAGAATTAGCTCTATGTCGTACGATAACTTAAGATTGCCTTCAGGGATTTTAATGATTTTGATACTCAAGGTTGAACTTGACCAAAAGGAAGCTCCCTTTCGTTTTTTTGAGGAAAATCTGAAAATAGTTTTTGGGAAAAAACTTCGTTTTTATATGAAAAAGTGCATATTTTGAGAATTACCTCTTTGTCATATGAAAACTAATGATTGCCTTCAGGGATTTTAATGATTTTGATACTCAAGGTTGAACTTGACCAAAGGAAGCTCCCTTATGTTTTTGAGGAAAATCCGAAAACAGTTTTCAGGGAAAAACTTAGTTTTTATTTGAAAAAGTGCATATTTTGAGAATTAGCTCTATGTCGTACCGTAAATTAAAAATGCCTTAAGGGATGTAAATGATTTTGATACTCAAGGTTTTTCTTGACCAAAGGAAGCTTTCTTTCGTTTTTGAGGAAAATCTGATTACCATGAAATTCTGCAAACAAATTTTTGGGACATACAAGGGGGCGGGGCCCTTTCTGCATTTGTCAGTATTCTAGTTTATACGCCCGTTGAAAGACGGACATATTATGGTATACCCTCCGTCTGTCCGTCCGTTAACTTTTTATTTTCTGGAGATATTTCTGTAACCGCAAGACAAATTGATTTCATATTTGGTATACGAGTATATATAGGTGAGATACAGATCAAATTCAAATTTGGTTCCGGTCGGTTGATTTTGTACAGAGTTATGGCCGTTGGACTAAGTGAAATTTTGAAAAATATAGGTTTTCAGAGTTTTTTTCTGCAACTGCTTCACATATTGATTTGATATTTGTTATACGAATATATCTAGGTGAGATACAGATCAAGTTCTAATTTGGTTGCAGTCGGTTGATTTTGTACACAGTTATGGCCCTTTGACTTTGTGAAATTTTGAAAAATATAGGTTTTCAGAGTTTTTTTCTGTAACCACTTTACATATTGATTTGAAATTTGGTATATGAGTATATCTAGGTGAGATACAGATCAAGTTTGAATTTGGTTCCGGTCGGTTGATTTTGTACAGAGTTATGGCTATTGGATTTGGTGAAATTTTGAATAATATAGGTTTTCGGAGTTTTTTACTGTAACAGCTTGACACATTGATTTGATATTTGGTATCTGAGTGTATATACATGTAGCTGAGTTACAGATCAACTTTTAGTTAAGTCCTGATTAGTTGATTGTGTGTGGAGTTACGGCCCTTGGACTTAGTAATTGTTTGAAAAACATCAGTTTCTCCACCTTTTCGTTACAGTGTGTGAATATGTTGATTTGATATATATAGTATATGATTGTATGTTTGTAAATTAAGTTTAAATTTGATTTCTGTTGAAAAAGTTCGAGTTGACAGTGGACAGGCGTATCATGCGCTCTTGTCGCAGCAGTTTATTCTGATTTGGGGGACCATAGACTACACTTTTATTTAAACTTGGCCCACCATGGGTGATCTTCCGAAGTATAATTGTATTATAAGTATAGGCATATAAATTAACGAAAAAGAATCATCTCCAAAAGAAAATACATTTGTAAGTCTTGTCCTGTACATTGTACAGTAATGATCTAACGGTGTACAACATGTCCTTTTGTAATATAATACACCTGTAACATCAATGAAATACATGTATAACGTAAAAAAAATAGTTCTGGACATTAATAAGGTCATACATTGTTCCTACTTTTATATAGATCTTACAGATTTCTTTAAATGCAAAATGAACATGCATGTTTGACAGGTGAATTTTTTGTCACATGCCTGTCATGTTAGTGTGACAAATGCTTTAAATCTTCTGTATACTTTATAAGGTCCAAGAAAACTAAATATTCCTAATTCATAGTACATGTACATGTATTTGTGTCAGGTTAACCTACTTTGGTGACATAAACTGTCTGGTTTCACTGTCAGTGTGCCAATGTATAACTCTCTTCAGGAAGTTATGCCTATCCTAGGGTTATAGCATGTAAACTATGAAAAAAATCCTTACTATATATTCATGTATATCTTGAAAGTACTGTTAGAAATCACTTATAACACAAAATCTTTGAACAACTTTTGTCCAGGAGGGGATAGAGAGGTAAATGAGTGAAAAAAAATTAAAAAAAAAACCCTTAACTCCTTATTTTGGAACCCTCTTTGATATAAACATATTTTGTTAATCAACTTGTCAAAATATCATAAACACCAGCTTACAGATATATACTGGCCTTTTTCTATAAATGCTGAATTAAAACTAAAATCTTTCATTCATGAATAGCTGACAAAGGCATGATATTAAAATGAAAGAGATACATTAGTTAACTTTGATTATTTAGATAAATAAACGTTGTATGAAAGTTTGCTTTAGGGAAATCGGTGCTTGTTGATTTACATGTAAAATTGGTACAAGGTTGATCTTATAGAAACTTAAGGCTATGAAATCATATAGTGTTGTTTTTTTTACTACCTGTCTTATTGGAAAACTTATAAAAATAGATTTAATAAATGAACAAAAATAATACACTGATGGCTACATTTAGCACATGAAAATGCAGTCACTGTAGACCAATTAAACTGAAAATCCAAGATATAAAATCATCATTGAAGTTTCTATAGCACCTGAGACTCAGACAATTGAGTAATTTCTAGTGACAGTCATCAGATAATGTATAATTGTATAACTTGTGTTATATACTGTCTACATGGTGTTATTATCTTAGGTAAAATATTTTGTATTGTACAGTTCTCCCTTGTTATTCCCCTCATTATTGCCACCAATTTTTAAGGTTGATTTTCAAATCATTATATACTCTTAGCGTTATTTACTCCTACCATAATGTTACATTCAGGGCTTTTTCTACTTTTATTAAATTAAGTCCCCAACCCATGAAATTGGGAAAATTTCATTAATGACATACATTTTGGGAATTTTCATATGATATTTCCGTTGCATACATTATTCTACATTAGCCTCGTTTTTAAAAAAAAAAAAATGCCAAAAAAAACCATTCTAGTTGATTTAAATCCCTACTTTTGCATCTTCTGTCTGCCTCTGAACTAAATAATAAGGAAATTTCTGTTAACAGATGCTAAATCAAAAACATTACTTAAATGCTTAACTCCATTGAGAACTTTTACTTATTTTTGGGGAAAAAAATAGGTGTTTTCACATGGGGAATGAGTCCCTTAAAAGGATATTAAACAAAGGTTAAAAAAAAGCCCCAACATTGCCACCATCACTTATTTGCAAAATAATCCCTAGTCCCAACAGTGGTGATATATTTTTATATACCAAAATTTCGTAATACAGTTGAACTTTGATTGCTCAAACTGCAATAACTCGAACACCATGGATGTCTCAAATGCTTTTTCTAGACCCTTTGTTTGAAATTAAACACTGTTCTACCTCTATAGGCCTTTTCAAAAAAATAATTTGGTCCGCTCTTCGGTTTTGGCATTTAAATACAAATAAACAGTTCTGGTTATCAACCCAACACGGCAAGTGTTGTTCATCCTGAATACAGTTCATAAAACTGCTTATATTTAGATTACAATGTCATTGTTTACTGTAGTTTACTGTGACACTGCACTAATTTTGTATTCAGGGTTTGAGTTGTGTATTGTTAGCCAACCATACGATTGATAACCGGAAGTCCATTTGATGGGAGAGTTCAAATCCAGGAAAAGATAACAGCACTTTTTGAAAAGGGCCATAGCTAGAACACCCTTCTATCTTGCCATAGCTAGAACACCCTTCTATTTTGCCATAGCTAGAACACCCTTCTGTTTTGCCATAGCTAGAACACCCTTCTATCTTGCCCTAGCTAGAACACCCTTCTATCTTGCCATAGCTAGAACACCCTTCTATTTTGCCATAGCTAGAACACCGTTCTAGCTCGAACTGTTTTGTCAGTCCCTCGGGTGTTTGAACCATCAAATTTCAACTACATGAGCAAAAATGATATCTTGTTAAGTGGTCACAATTTTTTTCTGGAAACGATACTTGAAAAAGAATTATCTTTCCCATTTATGACAAAATTATTCTTGTTTTATGTAAAGAGTAATAAATGTCGTAATGAAATATCAATTATTGTAATAAATGTTGATTAATGGTGTTTACATAAAAGTGATGTTAAGTGTTTATAGCATTTGTACTTTCTTTCTATACACTTAAATAGAATCATACCATGTCAGTCAGACATTTTTGTGAAAAAAAGAACGAAAAAAAAAAGATTAACATTTCATAGAAACTCTTCCTGCATAAAATAGAAATTAAAATGTATTTATAAGGACTGATTGACAAGAATTTAATATCTATCAAAGAAAATTTAAAATAGTCAGACATATAAATGTATGTTTAAATGATGCACTTTATTTCCTCCAACTGTTTGTCAGGGCTATTTGCATTGGCATGAGCAAAAACATTAAAAGATCAGAAAATTGTATGCTACAGTGTGCTGCTAAAAAGTATGCAAACACACAGATTTTTCCTTTCTATGAATATAATTTCATGCACATCATTAGAATATTGTCATTTAATGAGGGAAGAACAGTTACCCAGTATATATACTAATACTAATACATGTATTTCAAAGTCTGGTTGAACTCCAGGATACACCACATTATGCCTTTATTTGGCAGATGAATTGATACAAAATAATTCTCAGGAAAATTCCATTTATCAACTTTATTTATTTCAGTGGCGGATCCAGACTTTCTGCTAAGGGGGAACCGACCCATAATTTTTCCATAGGGGGCCCGGAACCCAATTTTCCGAAAACCCCTGGGAATTTTAAATATTTTCAAACCTAAAGGGGGTGGGGGGGAGGGTGGGGGCACCCTGGGCCTCCTGGATCCTCCACTGTATTTATATTTAAATACATGCATCACAATTTTTCTTAAAAATGAAATTTGAAGTATTGCATGGAGTATTTGGAAGTTTCTTAGGATTATTATTAATTATCGCTACATGTATATGAAAGGGTTGATCATGTATCATTGATCATGAAGTGGTTTCAAATTTTGTTGGGTCATATTATGGCACAGGCAATGTCTATGTTTTTTGTGGACAAATTGTCTTTTTGCTCAGAAATTCAAGTTTTACATTCTGGTACAACGAAAGTGCCAGTACCTAAGAATTTTATTTTTCATTGTATATTTATTGTTTTTTTTTCTTTCACTTCTTCTTGAGATTAGCTTATGGTAGTAAGGCAATGGAATCTGCACAGGTGACACCATATGCAGTAAGATACATGTATTCTAAACTGGTCTTTTGATATGTTACTTTCTCATAAAGAAGACTGGTTATGGGGAGTATATGAGCCATTTATACAGGGAAATAGCAACATTGATGTTAGATAAATTGAGTATAGAAGCCATCTGTAATCTGCAAATTTCCACTGTAACAAGTTATAGTTATCCATTATCCACTTCTTTAACAGAATTAGTTTGTAACAAACAAAGTTGGTTCTGTATTAAACAAAGTTAGTTAAAAAATTTTGGCTTAATTAAGTGACAAAATTAACCAATTTTCACCTCCGTTACGAATTGGTTAACTAATCTCCACCTTGATTATATGATACATAGTAAATTAAACAATTTCCACCTCTTTAACCATGTGGGGAAAATGAATTCATAATATAGAAATAATGGATGTACTGATCATGATATTCTCAATGGAATACAGTTGATTGAATATGTCTTGAAATACCAGCACAGGCCTGGTCTTGAAAGAAGGTACATGTATGTACCGTCCAAAAAATATACCATGGTAAACATGGATACCATGAATACCTGGACCCCTACAATGTACATTCATGTTTTCATACTTGCTAACAAGGTGTATCAAGAGATGTTTCAGTGCACTATATATATTTGATATGTGCCCTGTGGAATTTTATTCTAAGAAAGTGTTTTTTTAGCATTTCATTTATTAATTTTACCTATGTATTGTAGTCTGTCTCTGAGGATGGGGTACCCAGAGATGTTGAAGTGTTTGAACATCCACGTGGAAAAGTCCCAATTGATGAAGAAGAAATCCATCGACCATTAGAACAAAAAATTCCAAGTAAAAACGTTCCAATTTTATGGGATAAAATTAAAGAAGTTGTCAAAGAAAACTCAGAAAAAAGACCAGCTTTACCTGATGGGCCTAATGATGTATATTGGAAAGATTTTGATGAAAAAGCTTATGTCGACAAAACACGATGTGGAGCAGGGCAAGATTGCTATGCTAAAAATAAATACAACCAGTTAGCCAGTGATAATATAAAAAGTAATAGACATGTACCAGATACTAGAAATTCAAAGTAAGTACATGTAATTCTATGAGGGTTGTACAAGGGGATACCATGGATGGGCGTACCAGAAACAAAATGTCATTACACAAGGAATAAAAATACACATTAGTACTTGTTCACTGATCAGTATATATATATATCATACTGATGTGCATGCTATACTATTATATGGTAAAGGAGACAGTTTTATACAGGAAAAAACTTTGGGGGGGGAATCGTTCTCTTAGATAAGTAAAAATTATAAACTGAACTTAAAATGTGTTAAAATGCACATCAAAAATTATATGCTGGTACGAAATACAAATTTTTTAAGACACATGTAACATAAATGCCACATTTTTTTCCTAAGATATTTATTCTCTTCCAGTTTATATTTTCTACACAGACTTACTAGTCATTCTACAAATGGTTTGGATGTAAGACAATTATCTGTCATTTCCTATGTTGTTGTAAGATCAATAAGATTGATAGCTTTTAGCAAAATGATACAAATGATGCAAAATGATTGAAATTTGACCGTAGGGTATAACTGTACTGAAAAGACTAAAGTGGGATGTTTAAAATCATTATTTTAAGTGGAAAGCACTGTTTATTCAATTTCCCTGCAGTGTAAATTTATAGATTCTAGAAATGTAAGACCTCTTTTTAGATGTTGTCTTTCATTAGTGGTCATTATAACAGGAAGTTAGTGTCACTTCTGCTGTATTAACAATCTCTCTGTTACTAACACTTATCATGCTTATGTGACCTTAATTTCATATCATTAATTAAAGTACACAGGCAAATTAATACTGAGGCAAAAAAAAGGAAAAAAGGGGGTCTAAAATCCCAAATCCCCAAAACAAGCCACAAAGCTAAAGCACTAGCAGTGTGAACCCCTGCAAAAATTTGAGGTATCATCAGGTGCTCCTGAAAGGTAAGCA
Source organism: Modiolus philippinarum (assembly GCA_002080025.1). NCBI lineage: Eukaryota > Metazoa > Mollusca > Bivalvia > Mytilida > Modiolidae > Modiolus > Modiolus philippinarum. Next base: position 24,475 of record MJUU01050323.1, read on the forward strand.
TGATCTGCTCCACATGTGGCACCTGTCACACTGCCAGTGAAAAGACAGGTTTTGTCCCAGTGATGATATATGATGGTATATCAGTGGTCTCTTTCGAGATCATTTGGGTAGAATTGTTCAGTAGTGTAATCCTTGTCAGTTCATTACTTCTGTTCCCTTTGAGAAATTTCCCAAAATGCTCCAAAAATGACATAAAACTCTCCTATATAGAAAATTATTTACTTTTACATATCAGCAATAAAAGGATGAGGCAGATACACCTTTATTTTAGCTGAAATTGTGTGCTATGATGTTTTCAGGCCTCTATGAGATCAAGAAATGTGTTATTGTTTTGTCAGTCTAATAGGCTTCAAACTTGTCTTTTCTCACTTCTAAAAAAATTGAAAAAAAAAATGTGTAATGAAAATGATGCATATTGTAGTGAGTTAGATATATTAATAAGTTTGATTTTCTTCCTCAAATTCACCTTCCAACATGTTTGCTGTGACTGTTAAAAAAGAATTCCTAAAGGTCAGAAATTTTTAAAATAAAAAAAAATATATGTATATAGTATGTTTATTAAACACATGTTTCATGTCATTTCAGATGTCGAAGTAAGAAGTACCGGTCAGATCTACCATCCACCAGTGTAATTATAACTTTCCATAATGAAGGGAGATCAGCTTTATTACGTACTGTTATAAGGTTTGTATAACTAATTCTATATAAAACCCAAAGTAAGAAGTACCGTTCAGATCTGCCATCCAACAGTGTAATTATAACTTTCCATAACGAGGGGAGATCAGCTTTGTTATGTATTGTTATAAGGTTTGTATAACTAATTCTATATAAAACCCGAAGTAAGAAGTACCATTCAGATCTGCCATCCATCAGTGTAATTATAACTTTCCATAACGAAGGGAGATCAGCTTTGTTACGTACTGTTATAAGGTTTGTATAACTAATTCTATATAAAACTCGAAGTAAGAAGTACAATGAAACCTGTCTAAACCAAACACTTTTGGGACTGAAGATTTTGTTCGGTTTAAACAGGTGTTTGGTTTAAACAGGTTCAGAATATATAGAAATTGATAGAAAGGGTCTTTACATCGTGTTTGGTTTAAACAGGTTTTTGGCTTAGTCAGGGTTTGGTTCAGACAGGTTTCACTGTACCGTTCAGATCTACCATCCACAAGTGTAATTTTAACTTTCCATGACGAGGGTAGATCTGCTTTGTTACGTACTGTTAAGGTTTGTATAACTAATTCTATATGAAACCCGAAGTAAGAAGGACCATTCAGATCTGCCATCCACCAGTGTAATTATAACTTTCCATAACAAGGGCAGATTAGCTTTGTTAAGTACTGTTATAAGGTTTGTATAACTAATTCTATGTAAAACCCGAAGTAAGAAGTACCGTTCAGATCTGACATCCACCAGTGTAATTATAACTGTACATATCGAGGGGAGATCTGCTTTGTTACGTACTGTTATTAGGTAGGTACAAGGAATTCCTTATCAAACCTCCCAAATAAGGATTGCTTTCAATTCAATCAGTCACTTTCATTATTCCCCTAGCAAACAATGTTTAGGGGTATATGAGAATCACCCTGCCTGCCTTTTTGTCCACCTGTCTACACTTTTTGTATGCATAACTCTTCTTAAAACCGCATCAATGATTTTGATGAAATTTTACACTAAGAACAGTATAATTAGATGTGTATAAAGGAATATAATTATTGTCCAACACCACAAAGGAGATAATTTCACTTTGATTTTTAGGAAATGGGTGTGCAGGAGGTATCAAAAACATACTTGTTTATAAACTTTAACCTGTAGAATTTTTCAACTGGATGACATTACCGGTAGATCCTTAGGCTATGTCATAGGTGTCCATAGAATAAAGATTGAAACTTCAAAAGAAAACATGTAAGATATACTGTCAGATTAATCCTTGTTTTAAAGGAAATGCATGCATACATGAAAAATGCAAAAATTTTGTAGGTTTTGGGTTTTTGAAAGGGGTCTGATTCCTTAAGGAACCCCGAATTCCAAGAAATAAATTTTTCAATATACAAGTCCCAAAAACTGACAATGCAAATCTTGTATCCTATGAAGAGTTAATCCCAAATTCTCGATGAAACAAATGGCTGATCCATCTGTCCAATAAAAATGACATGCTGCCCCTCAGTACGTAGAGGCTTATCAATTATGTCTCCATTAATTTTGAAAAGAAATGGTGTATTCAACATGTTCAACTTGACTGTCTGTATCCATGGTTTTAGTTCTGAATTGAGGAGTTATAGGCTGTTTGTCTTAATATGTTTTACATATAGATAAGTTTATGAGCAATGTTTTCAGAAGCCACTAACAAGTGGATTGGATTGTCTAAATATTTTGCCTGATTGTTAGGTCCTTTGCTGGAAATATCTTATATTTTGTTATTATACATTAAGATTTTGTCATTTTAGGAGAAATGTCATTTTCTGTGCCCAGAACAACACATTTTATATTTGTTACTATATAAATTCTGCTACATGTGAATTCATTTATAATGCATCCATTTAGTTTCTGACTATTTCCTATTATACTTTTATTTCAGTGTATTTAGACAAAGTCCAGAACACTTAATAGATGAAATTATTTTAGTTGATGACTTCAGTGAAGATCGTAAGTAAAAGATATATTACAACTCTTGTCTCTTTCTGTTCACAACTTTCACTTTGATTATTAATGTTAAGGTCAAGTTCAAAGTTATCAAATTATTGCAACATTAAGTCAAGAGGTTCCTGATAAAAATAAGGTCACTTTGAACTACATTTCGTACATGAGTGACTCAGGTTAAAGTTTTTGTTAAAGTCCTGAATTGAGATGCTAGTGCAGGTAGAGGAAAAATATTTTATCAGTGGATGCGTCTTGGACAGTCATGGTGTTCCTGATAAATATAAGGTCACTTTTACCTTCATTTCATACCTGGTTGATTCATGTTAAAGTTTTTTTTAAGTCCAGAACTTAAATGCTAGAGCAGGTAAAGGAATAATATTTTTTCAATGGATGCGTCTTGGAATGTCACAAGATTCCTGATAAAAATTAGGTCACTTCGACCTATGTTTCATACATGAGTGACTCGGGGTAAAGTTTGCGTTTATGTCCAGAATGGTGATACTAGAGCAGGCACAGGAATAATATTTTGTTGGTTAATGCGCCGTGGATAGTCTTGAGGATCCTGATAAAAATTAAGTCACCTTGACCCACATTTCATGCACGAGTGACTTGGGTTAAAGTTTGTCTTTAGTTTACAATACTGGGATAGTTTCAGCTGCTGATTGTTAAGTAGTCTGAAATTAACTCACTTGAACAAAAAACCAAATGGCGATGGGATTAGCTGTCATTTTTGACTGCTTCCTTCTCTTGTTGAGATACAAATGATTTTGACATTGAGCAATAAACTGAGTCCTCTGGATTTTATAGATGTACAATACAGTCGGTACTGACATGTATCTAAGGCCAGAGTTTTTTTATTAATTGGTTTACGGGAAAATTTTCAAAAAATTGGGTAGGAAGGACGAAATAAAAATAAAACTGCCAAAAAGCTCCAGTCGGCAAAAAAATAAAAACAAAAGATAAATCATCACAATATTTTTTATTTTTGAATTTCTGAACAAATTGCAGTTTCAATGTCACTTTTACCCTTTTATAAGCTGCAATAAATTTATATCAATTTGTTTTTGTTCATTTATTCCTGAAAACTTCTGTGACAACTCAAATTTGGAGTATCATCAGTTTCAACTGTATGCCATTGTCAACAGTAAGTAAACGACAAGACCACATACGAGATCAAAGGCCGGGGTGAAATGTGTTAAAAGTGAGCCTGAGAAAGTGACATAGACATATGGAATAACTTTGTATATCATAATTAAGTGACATGATATTAAGAAACATTTGTAATAGGGATTTTGAAATCTAAATTTAACCCACTTTCTTTAAATACCAGTAGCAAATCAGAGTCATTGCAGTGTTCGCCTCTTGAAAGTTTTTGAAAATATTTTCCTTTTAGTGCAGCAGTCCCTGACATTTTCATTAGCACCATGCCATTAATTGGATTTAATCATAATGTGATGTTGATCAACTGCAAAATCTGGATGTTGTTGCATAAAAAAGACAAATTTTTGCTGCTCATAGTTTTGTTAACATGTTTTCTTATAGATCTTTCAACAGTTTTATTATTCTCTCAAGGATACCTTCCCAAATTAAAGCAACTTTGGGATAATCTACAAAATCATTGGCATCAACTTAGAATACAAATAAAATGTGCAAGATTTTGTCTTTATATTCTCTTTATTGATGTGATGTCACATTAGTGAACTGACCAGTCAAATGTCAGCATTTAAATTTACCTGGACTTACTCTGGGGTAGAAATTCAGAAGTCCTCTAGATTTTGCCTTTAGTTTACCATTACAACACTAAAAAATTGGATCTGTTCGTTTCAGAATGATTCAAATAAAACTGTGATTGGTTTTTAGTGAATATAACATGACTAGGAGAAACATTCTTGTTTTGAAAAAAAAAAAAATTTAGGGAATTTAATTTTAGACTCGGGCTTTTACCATACAGTTACTGAAGATTTCACAATGTTTCACCCCAGGGAAAAATTAATAACCAGGATGTGCGATAAAGAGAATTGACAGATTAATATACTACCTTGTCACCAAGACATATACTTCGCCGTCAAAACTGAAGTATTATACCCCACTCATTAGAGAGTGAGGTATACTGCATTCACCTTGTCTGTGCCTGAAAATATATTTCTGTCACAATTTTCTCAGCTTTTAGTGGAGGGATTGATTTGAAAATTGGTATGTAGCCTCTGTGTGATGTGTTTAAATGAGCGTCCTATTTTTAGTTATTTCTGATATGTACTTCCTGTTTAACGAAATCTGGACTTAGTCACGAATTGTAGTGAAACATTAATTTTTCGTCGCAGTTTTCACAGCTGCTATAAGAGGGATTAATTTCAAAATTGGTATGCAGCCTCAATATGATTAGTTGTAAGGAACATCCTATTTTGAGTCGTATCAGATGTGTACTTCCTGTTTAACGAGATGTGGACTTAGTTACGAAATGTAGTGAAACATTAATTTTTCGTGGCAGTTTTCTCAGCTTCTTTAAGAGGGATTGATTTCAAAACTGGTATGCAGCCTCAATATGATTAGTTGTAAGGAACATACTATTTTGAGGCATCCTGTTTAACAAAATGTTGACTTAGTTACTAAATGTAGTGAAACATGAATTTTTTGTCGCAGTTTTCTTAGCTTCTATAAAAGAGATTGATTTCAAAATTGCTATGCAGCCTCTATATGATTAGTTGTAAGGAATGTCCTATTTTTAGTCCTGTTGGACATGTACTTCTTGTTTTACCAAAAGTGGACTAAGTTATGAAATATAGCAAAACATGAATTTTTGTGGCAGTTTTCTCAGCTTCTGTAAGAGGGATTGATTTAAGTTGGTATGCAGCCTCTGTATGATTAGTTGAATGGTTACTACATTTTGTTTATTCTTGAAGGCTATGTCATTGTGTCCATACTTGTATTGTGTCCACACACACTTAAATTTGCACTTGCCATATCAATTCAGGGTTCATCAGTGAGTGGGGGTATTACTGGTTGCCATTTGTCAACATCTTTTGTTTTGAACAGCTGTTGACGATAAGTGTGACATTGCTTCAAAAAAACACAACAAGGACGATTTGAAATGCCCATATTTGTTGTGAAAGCAGTCCACTTCTTGATGGTTTTATCATGTATCCATCAGGCATCACGGAGAACAGGTCACTGCCATTCGTCCAATATTGTTTTCAACTTAACAGAAATGGTCATTAACACGAAGCTGTTAATCTGTTATGGGATTTCTTCCCAGACTCTGCTTATTAAAGAGTCTGTTACCATTCCATTTGGCAGTAAAAGATGTCAAGAAACTTTGCCCGATAAAAAATTATTAGACTGATTCTTTAACCTGGGTACGAGAAGGCAGGGAATCAGTCTAAAAAGGAACTTCCAGCCTTCATTTCGGGTTTTGGTGCATCTAATTCCGACCAGATTTGAAGAGATCGTTTTATATTTTGTCATCTTCTCTGTGCCCAAATGAATATAATCTTTATAATACAAATGAAAAGTTTTTTATTTTTTTTTGGAATCATTTTTGGTGGGAGTCGGACGGAAAAAATAAAAGACCGTTTTGAAATTTTATTTTTATTTTGAAAACAGCAAAATTAGGGTCAGTGGTCCCATAAACCAATTAATAAAAAATCTCTGGCCTAAAGTATGAAATAAAACTTTTATCATGTTTAACATTTGTCTAACAAATTACTTCTTTCCTAGTACCTGCTATATTAGATATTACTTTAAGATTATTACAATAATTCTGTAATAAAAACACATCTTTATATCTTAATAATATCTCAATGGAATTGTTTTCGCATTATATAATGAGCTAAGAACTGTTACTGTAACAAGAATTATTGTCGGCCTTTCCAGATATTGATATTTAAATGCAGTTTTTGCTCTGAGTATATGAAAATGTAGAATGCAGAAGCTGTTGTCAAGAAAGATTTTGCAATTTATAGAAAACTTATTTAATGTATGTGTAGAAAGAGGCAATTTTTTTTAAAGATCTAAACAGTATTTAACTAGATGGTTTGTAATTGACTCGAGGAAGATAGAAACTGTTCCCTGGCACATAATAAAGTGAATTTGATTTTTGTACCAGAGCAGTCATTTAACAGCATTTCCTTTGTGAAGTCAAAATTAATTGACTGATTGTTAAATTTGTCCACTTTGCTGCAAATTATCTCCCCTTTCTCGTAAATAATGTTTATTCTGTAAAATTTATACACTTTATTTTCTTTATGCATTATTTGTAAATCAAAGTGCAAATATGGTTACGATTGTCTACAGTGTTGTCTTTGTGTTATTATTAAGTTAATATTAGAATGTTAGCTTGAAAAAGATGAAATCTTGACTTTGTCAAGTTCTTGCTGTACATGTTAACAATATTATTCAAGTTTACCTTAAAAAATCCACTACTCAGCATACCTGCCAACCTCTGAAACCTTCAATGAGGGGGATCTCCCCCAGCTATAACAGATGAGGGGGAGATTTTGCGCGAACGACATTTTCAGATCAAATATATGACATGTGCACTGTATACATCTACAAACACCAATAAGAACTAATGATTAATATACTTTATTTCTTCAGTTCATTGTTATATTCCACACAAGCTGATNTTGTTCCTTTGCTTGTTTTTTACCATGTATTTGTAGAGACTTTGTCTCATGTGCATTTACTCCATATCCTTTTATTCATCATATTAAATATCAGCCTTGCAAGACAAGTTCAAGCCTATACAAATTTGATTTTTTTTTGTTTTTTTGTTTTAGCAACTGATGGGTTAGAGCTTGCACTGATAAAGAAAGTAAAGATCCTTAGGAATGAAAAGCGACAAGGTTTAATCAGGTCAAGGGTCAAAGGTGCCAATGCAGCTGTAGCCCCTGTATTGACCTTCCTGGACAGCCATTGTGAATGTAATGACCATTGGTTAGAACCATTATTGGACAGAGTAGCAGGGGTACTGTATTACATTTTATCTAATTATTTAAGAGAAACAGGAGTGAGGTATTTAGTTTTGTCTGATTAGTAATACAGTGGAACATTATTGGACAGAGTAGCAGGGGTACTGTATTACATTTTATCTAATTATTTAAGAGAAACAGGAGTGAGGTATTTAGTTTTGTCTGATTAGTAATACAGTGGAACATGTCTATTCCGACACCTGAGTATTCCGAAATCTTGTCAAATCCAGCATAATTCACTGGTCTTCAAGATAACTTTTTAAGTTTTCTTAACCTGAGTATTCTGACATCCTGTGTAATCCGACACATTTTTATGGTTCCTTACTGCTTCCTATTAGACAGGTCTCACTGTATTCATTATTGGACAGGTTAGCAGAGCTATTAAATTAGATTTTATCTGGTAGGTTAAAACCATTATTGTACATACAGAATAGCATGGGTAGGATATTGCTTAGAACCCTCATTAGACAGAGTGACGTAGGTATTATATTTAATTTTAGGAAGTTGAGATTTCGTGTGCCATCAAACGAGTTTAACCACCATTTCTTTTGAAATGCATATACCAAGTCGGGACCACTTTGGTTGACAGTTTTTCTGGTGGTTTTCACTTGTTTCGTCTCTCGACAATTTTGTTATTACCCCCATTTATCTGACTGGATAGAAGTATAATTGAACAGCATACATTTAATTTTATCTCATTGATGAAAAGAATTATTCAATGGAGTAACTTAGATACTGCATTTAATTTTATTTGATTGGTTAAGCCATTATTGGACAGCATTCCTGGGATATTGTATCATGTGATTGGTCTAAACCATTAATGCACCAAGTAGTTAATTTAATTTGATCAGTAAAAGCCATTTTTATACACCCCCACATATAGGGGTGAGGTATTATGTGACACCCTCAGTCGTGTGTCCATCCGTCTGTCTGTCTGTCCGTCAGTCGAAAGTTTCCGACTGATAACTTGTGAACAGAATAACATACAGTCTTCAAACTTGGTATGTAATTTGTTCACCACAAAACTCAGGTTAAGTTTGAATTTGGGCTCAGAGGTCCAAGGGGTTCTAGAGTTATGCCCCTTGATACCTCGAAATTTTGTTAAAGTGGCAGGATATCATGTAATGCACCATTACTATTTCTGGACAGAGTAGTTGGGATATTGTATTTACTGGTAATCTGATTGATCAAATCCCTTATTAGACAGAGGAGCATGGGTACTGATGGGTTGAAACCATAATTTGATAGAGTACATGTACTAGTTGGGTACTCTTATATAGGTTTAAAACATTGGTTTTGACAGAGTAGCATGGGAAATGTATTTAAAATGTAATATTGTTCTCTTAACTATTGTTGGACGACAGAGTATCAGGCCATGAGTACTGCATTTTATCTCCTGAGCATACGAACAAGCATATTTTTTGTGTGACAAATTATAGTTTCTCTGTTAACGTGATGTATCATTGATCAATATATATTTTGAAGAAAATTTGAAAATGATTTATAGTTTGAAATATTCTTCATAACAGCAATTTACATGAGGCATTGTTGCCATACATTATGCATATTTACAAATTTTCTGCAAACTGTAGGTCTTAAAATATTTGTCTTCTCTGATTGTGTTAATCATTGTAAATAGGCCAACCCCTTTACATTTAAATTTTCTTTCTTTTTTTTTCATTGAGAAATATATGTAATGTAGGAGTATGCTTATGGTTTATGAATATCGCTGAAAACCAATATCGAACAAAACCACAAACTTCCTATCATGTTTAATTACAAATGATGTAAAGTTAATTGACTATAAAAGAATAATTACTGGATTTGATTGAATGTACTACATTTGTTCATTGATGTTTTACTCCTAAATAACCACTTGTATAAGTAATACACATTTTATATAAAAAATACCTGCCTTGGTCATCTTTATTGTATATAATGTAAAGCTGCAATATAGACAAGTAATGTTACATAAGTAGGGGCAACTGTGTTATTATATCCCATCCATGAGTGGGTGGTATATTGGAATACCCTTGTCCTTCTGTCCATCCGAAGTTTATCGCATTTTCTCAGCTACTGCTGGGCCCATTCATTTTAAATTTGGTATTTGACTTTATATATAGGGGGATTGTGTTGTCTGCCATTTTGGTTGCTTTATGATATCAACTTCCTGTTTGGCGGGACTTAACCATTTTTTCCCCTTAATTGAACATAGTGAAAATATCGTCATACTTTTCTCAGCTACTGCTGGGCAGATTTATTTCAAATTTGGTATTTGACTTTATATATAGCGGGAATGCGTCGTCTCCCATTTTGGTCACCTTATGATATCAACTTCCTGTTTGGCGGGACTTGGCCATTTTTTCCCTTTATTGAACATAGTGAAAATTTTCATCACATTTTTCTCAGCTACTACTGAGGCAATTCATCCCAAATTTGGTATTTGACTTTATATAAATTTGGAATGCATATAAATTTGGAATGCTTTGTATGGGACTTCGCCATTTTTCCTTTTATTGAACATAGGAAAATTTAGTCGCGCTATTCTCAGCTACTGCTGGGCACATCTATTTTAGATTTGATATATATAGGGGCATACATGGCAAGTGATTTTGTTCACTCTATGATATCCAATTCCAGTTACTACTGAGCCAATTCATCCCAAATTTGGTATTTGACTTTATATAAATTATACCCCACTCGTGAGTGGGTGGTATATTGGAATACCCTTGTCTGTCCGTCCTTCTGTCCGAAGTTTATCGAATTTTCCTCAGCTACTGCTGGGCCGATTTATTTCAAATTTGGTATTTGACTTTATTTATAGGCGGAATGTGTCATTTCCCATTTTGGTCACCTTATGATGTCAACTTCCTGTTTGGCAGGACTTAGCAATTTTTCCCTTTACTGAACATAGTGAAAATTTTCATTGCACTTTTCTCAGCTACTGCTGGGCTTATTTATTTCAAATTTGGTATTTGACTTTATATATAGGGGGAATGTGTCGTCTCCTATTTTGGTCACCTTATAATGTCAATTTCCTGTTTGGCAGGACTTAGCTATTTTCCCCTTTATGGAACATAGTGAAAATTTTTGTCGCAATTTTCTCAGCTACTGCCGATTTATTTCAAATTTGGTATTTGACAATATATATAGGGGGAATGCATCGTCTCCCATTTTGGTCACCTTATGATGTCAACTTCCTGTTTGGCGGGACTTAGCCATTTTTCCCTTTATTGAACATAGTGAAAATTTTCATAGCATTTTTCTCAGCTACTGTCTGGCCGATTAATTTTTAATTTGGTATTTGACTTTTAATATAGGGGGAATGTGTTGTCTCCTATTTTGGTCACCTTATGATATTAACTTCCTATTTGAGGGGACTTGGCCATTTTTCCTTTTCAAATGTGTAAAATTAACAAGTGGGGTATACCTACAATGTAGCACGACAATGCGTGCAACCTCATGTTTTTGTTTTCTGTGATTTGAATTTGCTTTTAATTTTTATACTCGCCACAGGTAGTGGCAAGGTATTATGTGATGCCCTCAGGCATGCGTCCATCCGTCCATATGTCCCACAAAGGATTTCAGCAGATAACTTGTGAACAAAATAAGATATTGTCTTCAAACCTGGTATGTAAGTTGTTTATTACAAAACTCTAATCAAGTATGATTTTTGGTCAAAGGTCCAAGGGATTCCAGAGTTATGCACACTGAACTTTTGAGATCTGAGAAATGTGGCGGGGTATCATATGTTATGAACCCTTACTATTTTTTATTAGAATATGATTTGCACTGTAAAATGACCATCATTGCATTTGTAAAATTGATCATCAGAATAATAGTTTGAGAATCACATTTTGATGTCTTGTCAGCTGTCTTCATCCCCTCTAAAATGATACTAGTATTTCTATCAGATTGATATCTTGATAAAATGATGAATTTATTTTTTTTTTAACTGCCAAAGATTTTTCATAACCCATGAAACAGCCTAGAATTATAAGTCACTGAATGGTCCTTGTCAGCAATCTGTTTTTTCTTGTCAGATAAAAATTCCTTGAGGACTCCCTAATAAAGAATGATTTATTATCTGGTTTACATCATTACGCTGTCTGGATAAAACTTTCTTTACATATATTGACTTGATTGATAATATAAAGGTTGCAATGAATTTGTTAAACATTTCCTAACACAATTTATCATCATAGATGTTGAGATTTTTTGTACTTAAGAATGAAACCTTCCTGTAGAGATTTGATAAATGTACTTTCTTTTATGTTTAAGCCAGCTATCAGCTTTAGCTATAAAAATTGTGGTCAAAATTTTAAAGTTAGTGCAGCTAGTGCAAAGAGATTTAATAATATAACTATTGTTAGGGATAGGGTTGAGATTTTTTCAACTTTTTTGAACCATACCACCTTGCCACACTTTTTGCTCATTTAAGAACCCTAGTTAGGGCCCCGCATCGAGATGCGGGTGCCCTATAGTTTTCACTTTGTCTGTCTGTCTGTCTGTCTGTTAACAATTTTTTCCGTCACAGATTTCTTGGCTTCTATATGTGGGAATGATTTGAAATTTGGTCTGAAGCTTGGAAATGATGAGTTGTATTGTGTAAGCAACTTTCAAGTTTGTCAGGTGCCCATTTCCAAATTGCCGATACTTTGAATTTTTGCTCAAAACCAAATTTTCCGTCAAAGATTTCTTGGCTTCTACTGAAGGAAGCGATTTGAAATTTGGTGTGAAGCTTAGAAATGATGAGTTGTATTGTGTAAGCAATTTTCAAGTTTGTCAGACATCCACTTCCTGTTTACCGATACTTGAATATTTACTATAAACCAAATTTTCTGTCAAAGATTTCTTGGCTTCTACTGAAGGGAATGATTTGAAATTTGGTTTGAAGCTTCGAGATGATGAGTTATATTGTGTAAACAATTTTCAAGTTTGTCATGCGCCCACTTCCTGTTTGCCGATACTTTCACAAAAAAATCAAATTTTCGTCACAGATTTCTTGGCTTCTACTGGAGGAATGATTTGAAATTTGGTTTGAAGCTTTGAAATGATGAGTTGTATTGCAAAAGTGGTTTTTCAAATTTGTCAATCATCCACTTCCTGTTTGCCAATACTTTTACTTTTTACTATAAACCAAATTATCTTCATAAGATTTTTAGACTTGTATCAG
>MJUU01050324.1:6473-16668 GCA_002080025.1 Modiolus philippinarum
AAGTCGTTCCCACGAGTTGTAAAGTCGTTCCAACGACTTCTACAAGTCGTTCCCATGAGTTACTAAGTCGTTCCCACGAGTTGTAAAGTCGTTCCCACGACTTGTGAAGTCGTTCCCACGAGTTGTGAAGTCGTTCCCACGACTTCTACAAGTCGTTCCCACGACTTAATAACTCGTTCCCACGAGTTGCAAAGTCGTTCCCACGACTTATCAAGTCGTTCCCACGAGTTGTGAAGTCGTTCCAACGACTTCTGAAAGTCGTTCCCACGACTTATCCAGTCGTTCCCACGACTTATCAAGTCGTTCCCACGAGTTGTTAAGTCGTTCCCACGAGTTGTTAAGTCGTTCCCATGACTTCTACTAGTCGTTCCCACGAGTTGTAAAGTCGTTCCCACGACTTGTGAAGCCGTTCCCATGAGTTGTTAAGTCGTTCCCACTACTTCTAAAAGTCGTTCCCACGACTTACTAACTCGTTCCCACGAGTTGCAAATTCGTTCCCACGACTTCTAAATGTCGTTCCCACGACTTACTAAGTCGTTCCCACGACTTACTAAGTCGTTCCCACGACTTGTTAAGTCGTTCCCACGAGTTGTAAAGTCGTTCCCATGACTTCTAAAAGTCGTTGAGTTATAAAATGGAGCTTCGTAAAGCGTTGCAGTATATTTGCACAAATGTTGGTACAAAACTTGGATTTGTTAGACACCGTAAAGTTGTGGAACGTAACGAATAAAACAACCAAAATCTGAGAGAAAATTAATCGAGTTTATTTTTTTTCTGTTTGGCCTCCTTTGAGCCCTCTGTTGTTTTCTTAATCGGTATTAATTATCTAATTTATCTGATTATACACTTCATATGGGACCTTCAGGAACAAATGCATCAAAATCCACCCCCACTAAAAAAAATAAAAATATAAAGTTCTTTTCTTCCGTTTTACGTGATTGTAATGCAAAAACAGGTAAATGTACTGGATTTTGTTGAGACAACAGATTCTTTATTAAATGTTTTTGATTTAGAAAATGATGTAGATTTGATTGAGTATGTGTATGATTATGAAAATTTGGTAAAACATGGTGTTGCATTAACAAGAAATAGCTCCTGTAAATGTCGACCAAATAATTATGGTCATACTATTGGATTTATGTAGAAAAAAATAACATTTATATAGTAAATGGCAGAGTAGGACAGGATAAATTGACAGGTGCTTGTACTTGTCAGGGTGTCTCACTTGTTGATTATTTTTTAGCGTCATCAAATTTATTTCCTCATATTAAAGAATTTGAGGTTAAAGAATTTTGTCCGATGCTTTCAGATGTTCATAATCCGCTACATATTAGCCTCAAACTTCGCGAATCGCATAACGACAACGTATATATGCAAAATAATAACTCAAACGCACATGCGAGAAATTGGGTTGAAGAAAAATCCGATGATTTTAATGAAGCATTTGTGTCGAATCCGGTTTTTGTGGATATTTGCAAGGTGGTTGATAATATCTATCAACAACATGAGCGGGGTGAAATAGTTACCACGGAGGCGTTGAACAAAACAATTAATGATATCGGTACGCTCTTTGATGATACTGCCAAACATGTTTTTGAACAAAGCGTCCTATGAAAAAGCGTGAAACGCGAAATGATACACCTTGGTTCGATAATAATTATAAAACTAAGCGTGAAAATTTCCATAACGCAAGAAAAAAATATAACACAAATAAATGCGTTTTAAGCTGTGATCATATGAATAGCGCAAGTCCAGACTATAAAGTGCAGTTGAGTAAATCATTTAACGAGTTTCAGAATAACGCTATGAAAGAGATAAGAGGTGCGTCTAAACATGACCCGAGGAAGTTTTGGGATATTTTACGTAAATGCTCAAATAGCTCGCGCAAATCTACCGTAGACGTACCACTTAATGATTTATATGAATACTTTATAGAGATTTGAATTTTAGTAATGATAACGAGACAATGGACGAGAATATTACTGTAGATTCGGACATTTCGGATCGTTTTTTGAACTGTCCGATCACGGCGTCGGAAATCGAGGAAACAGTTAAAAATCTTGCACGAAATAAAGCAGCTGGTATTGATTGTATAAAAAACGAGTATATTAAAAATACAATTCAAGTAATGTTGCCGGTTTATGAAAAAAAATGTTCAATATAATTTTGGACACAGGCATCGTTCCCGATGAATGGACAAAAGGCGTCATAAATCCTATTTAAAAAAACAAAGGGGATCCATCGGACCCCAGTAATTATAGGCCGATCAGCCTAGTAAGCTGCTTCAGTAAGGTGTTTACTAGTATATTAAATAATAGACTAGCTTCATATGCTGATGAAGTACAACTTAATTCCGAATCCCTAGCTGGGTTTAGAAAACTTCACTCAACGCTTGATAACATATTTATACTTCATTCGTTAGTTAACCTTTTTCTTACCAACAAGAAACGGCTTTACTGTACATTTATCGATTTTAGTAAAGCCTTCGATGAGGTCAATAGAAGCTGTTTGTGGACAAAGCTACTTACAAGTAATATTTCTGATAAATGTTTCAATTTTATAAAAAAATATGTATCAGGATATCAAATCTTGTGTCCTGAAAGATGGCGAATACTCCGATTTCTTTTCATGTAATATAGGCGTTCGACAAGGCGAAAAATTATCACCTTTTTATTTGCGGTGTTTCTAAACGACCTTGAAACGTTTTTTGAAAATTCAGAATTATCATCACTTACTGATAAATTCATTTTTTAGTGAAAAACTAGATATGTATATGAAAATTTTCTTATTGTTATATGCAGATGATACCTCAGAGACATTTGATGGTATGCAAAATATGTTAAATGTGTTTAATAATTATTGTAAACATTGGAAACTAGCAGTAAATGCTAGTAAAACAAAAGTTGTCGTTTTTCCCAAACGCAAATATATACCTGAGAAAAAAGCTTCAACTTGATGGAATTGAATTAGATTATACTGATGATTACTCATATTTGGGAATATTATTTCATTATACAGGCAATTTTGAAAATGCAAAGAAAAAGCTAATACAGCAATCTCAAAAGGCGTTATATGCTGTTTACTATAAAATTAGGAATCTTCAATTACCTATTTATATTCAATTAAAGATTTTTGATGCATTAGTTGTTCCTATTCTGCTTTATGGTAGTGAAGTTTTGGGTATTGGAAAGAATGGCAATATTGAAAAGGTGCATCTTCAATTTTTGAAAAGAATATTAAATTTTAGAATTAGTACTCCAAATTTTTTAGTGTTTGGAGAACTTGGTCGGCATCCACTCAATATCAACATTAAAATAAGAATGCTCTGTTTTTGGAGTAGACTATTGTCAACTGAAAAAATGTCCTCTAAAATATATAAACTGATGTTTAAATTATACAGTGATGGTAACTATCAAATTTTTGATAGCATTGGTCTAAGTTTCATCTTTAGAAATCAGATTCCACTTAATGTAACATGGATTAAAACAAACGTAAGACAGATTCTTGTGGATCAATTTGTTCAAAACTGGAGAAGCCAAATTGCTCACTCCTCACGAGGTCACTTTTATTCTATTTTTAAACAAGATTTTTGTTTACAGCTATATCTTATCCGTCTTAACGAAAACCATCGAAAGTATGTTACTAAAATCAGAGTTAGTAACTTGAAAATTCCTATTGAAACTGGTCGATGGTATAATATCGACAAAAATCTGAGAAAATGTACCAAATTTTCAAAAGAGGCAATTGGTGATGAATTCCACTATTTGTTTATCTGCTCAAACCCTGACGTTATCTATTTGAGAACAAAATATATTCCAAATTATCATCTAAAAAATAGCAGTGTACAAAAAATGTCTGATATGCTATCATTTTGCAACACTGAATCGTTAAAAAACCTTTCATTTTTTTTCTGAAAGGATTAAGTAGTCTGTTCCCTTGAATGTCATCCCTATCCCCCGTGTTTTTTGCATGGTTAAATTATGTTTACTTTATGATTCTGTACTTATATATGTATATTTGTATATTTGTATGCTCATGTTGCACAGTAGTGCCTGAGTTTCATTAATAAAATCTTTGAATCTTGAATCTTTAGCCTCTGTGTGACCCCTGTTTATTGGAAGCAGTGAGTGAAAAGAAACTCATTAAAATACGATAAAACATAACCTTAGGGGTTTTCAGGGGAGAGCTTGGGCGATTTTGCCTAGGAATTTTAATTATTTTCATGAAAATCTCGAACAAATTACTTATTTTTATCAATGTCACCTCATTTTATTTATTTCCATTTGCAACAAAAATATATATTCTTCAAATCAAAATTAGATTATTTATTTTCATGAGAAGTAGAATTACTATATTTATTTTCACCGGTACCAAGATTAAATTCTTTATTAACAAAATCGCCCAAGACCCCCGCCCCTGAAAATCAAATGGTCGTCCACTTACTGTAGGCCAATATGTGAAAATATACAATTTGGCCCCTTTGCTCCTAATTCTGAAACGGGTGGGCAACAAACCGCAAATTTAAACTTTTCCTTTGTGCTAATAAACAATATGCTTTTGTATTGATCCATCAACTAGAACAAGTTATCTAATAAATCATTTGTCCGCAGACATCGAAGCCGGCGACTGTGCCACACCATAATACGACTGCCCTTTTTTCGGTCGTGTAAAAGAATGGTATATTAATATTTAATAGTATTTCAGCCTTTAAACTGACGGAGAAGCAAACTGAACTTTTGGAAGTCTACATGTTGATTCTAATGTGAAATATGAAAGCATCCTATTTTTAGTATTCAATTACAAAATTTCATGTGCATTCCCTGTAGCTTATATTAAATTTACAAGTGTGTTAAATATGACTATTGAATTTAATATGCATTTTCGAAAAAAAACTGAAAGGGTCAGATTCTTTGTTGTCAATTTTTCATCGTTATAAATAATTTCACAGTGGGCCTAAATTCTCACAGATTTCAACACACGTTATGAAGTTCCATAAAAAAAACGCGAATTAATCTTTCACGCTTACTTACTAAAGTGACCGACCAGCCTTTTATACTGAGGCCAACAGTAAATAACTCGTTGGAACGGCTTTATAACTCGTGGGAACGGCTTTTAGAAGTCGTGGGAACGACTTCACAACTCGTGGGAACGACTTTACAACTCGTGGGAACGACTTTGCAACTCGTGGGAACGAATTAGTAAGTCGTGGGAACGACTTCACAACTCGTGGGAACGACTTCACAACTCGTTAGAACGACTTAGTAACTCGTGGGAACGACTTGTAGAAGTCGTGGAAACGACTTCAGAACTCGTGGGAACGACTTAACAACTCGTAGGAACGACTTGATAAGTCATGGGAACGACTTTGCAACTCGTGGGAACGAGTTAGTAAGTCGTGGGAACGACTTCACAACTCGTGGGAACGACTTCACAAGTCGTGGGAACGACTTTACAACTCGTGGGAACAACTTTACAACTCGTGGGAACGACTTAGTAACTCGAGGGAACGACTTGTAGAAGTCGTTGGAACGACTTAACAACTCGTGGGAACGACTTGATAAGTCGTGGGAACGACTTTGCAACTCATGGGAACGACTTTGCAACTCGTGGGAACGACTTTGCAACTCGTAGGAACGACTTAACAAGTCGTGGGAACGACTTAAATATTTTTTTTTCATCATGAAAATGACCCAAATAAGCTTTCATATATTTATAACATAAATCCACAAAAAATTTTCCTTTACATTGTCTTGGACATTTTATTTGGGTTCAAAATGTATTTTTTAAATATTTTTATGGGGGGTCTGATATTTCCAAGTATTTTTGGACTGAAAAAAATCCAGCCAGGCATTTTTTGGAGATGTAAAGAACTGCAGTTTTTTTTTTGAAACTATATAATTATATTCCATATCATTTTTAAGAATTACGCAGTATATAGATATGACCACAATGATATACTAAAAGATACTTGAAACATTTGTATATTACTAGTAGGGTATATGAATTATGAGGTATACCAATATCAACAGCATGTCCCATTTTAAATGGGTGAAAAATGCATTGGATTGTTTGGGGTGCATTTTATCATCATTTGGGGGGGGGGTTATTTTACAACCCTGTATGTTTTTTACTCTGATATGAAAAGTATTTTGGGAGTGTTTTTAAATTTTCTCTGCCGAGATGAAATGGAAATGGGTTTCGTGGACATGTACCCCTTCCCTTTCCGGGCTATATGCTTGTCGCTACAAAGAAGTTATGAATTAAAGATTTAAATGTTTTGAAAGCTTTTCTCAACCTTAGATAACATCAGGCTAAGCTATTTATAAAGTAAACATAAAATGTCATATGTATATCTAGTACATAAGAGGTAAAAATCCTATGATTTCATTGTATAACTTGACGGCGCTACATCTGAAGCCCTTTTCAAAAAAATGTTATCTTTTCCTGGATTTGAACTCTCCTATCAAGGTTTACCTCCCATGGAGGTTAAAACACCCTTCGCTTCCGAATATCACTCGTATGGTCGGCTAACCAAAACACCCTTCGTTTCCGAATATCACTCGTATGGTCGCTGAATATATTTTAACTAGAAAACACGAGGGGACTTTATAAACATAAGTAGATGATATAAATCGGAGAATGGTTTTTATGAAATAAAAACGATACGCTAGGCTATGGAATAGCCTTGGATAGAAAATTGCGTGTTTAATTGAAAAGGGTGTGGTGGCTCTGCTTCATGATGTATTTAGCTAGGCTATGGAATAGCCTAGCTTTATAGATAGTTCTTGGGGGAGGTGAGGAGTACGCTTGCGCAGAAGACTATTGACCAAAAGGAATTTCAGATTCTTTAAAATCAAAATGGCGTCCAGTTTCGTCCTGATAAAACGGGGCGGGGTTTAATTTTTCTGTTTCCTTGTGGAAGTTGAAAAGTATTATAAACATTTACTATACGTGGTACTGGGAACAGGATTGTAGAGGATGATGGGATTGGTACTGCAATATCGCTTAGCCAAATTTATAAATATAGATATGATAAAAAGAATAAGAACAGAAATGTATAAATTTAACACCAGAAGTTAATAAATAAAGATAAGGTATTGTGCAATAATCAATTATATACAAATACTATAAAAGACTTTTCAATTGTGATTATAGTTTGTGGAGATACTTAGGCAATGGAGAACGAAAGGTGGAAAGAGATAGAATTGTGTTTTTTGCGGAAGAATAAAGAGCTACCGATGTTTATTTGTGTGTGCTGTAAAAGGTTTATGTTACGAAGCCTAGTACGCGAGAAAGAATTTAATGCAAAAGATGAGAGGTTTAAAGAAATGTTAAAAGGAGAGAAGCATATTGTGTGTAAAACGTGTAACTCTTATGTGTGTAAGGAGGCTATACCTCCTCAAGTAATGATAAATAATTTAGAAATGGATAAAGCTCCTTTTGAAGAATTAAATACACTAGAAAAGCATTTAATTTCTCCAGTTTTACCATTTTACAAAATTGTGATTTTACCCAAGAGTGATCAGCGAGGTACATGGTCCAGTTGTGTATGTAAAATCCGACATGACAAAAATAACGAAAATTATTGATTTGAGTATACAAATACATCATGAGCCACCACACCATTGTCAATCAAACACGCAATTTTCTATCCAAGGCTGTTCCATAACCTAGCGTATCGTTTTTATTTCATAAAAACCATTATCAGATTTATATCATCCACTTATGTTTATAAAGTCCCCTCGTGTTTTCTAGTTGTATACTCAAATCAATACTTGAAGTAAGCCTTTCTCGGTACTTGTTTTGTAAATTCTTCTATTGGTTTGCGCATGTGACAAAAGAGGTGAAGAATACCCTATATAGTCACTAAATCAAAAGAAATGAAAGTAATATTTCTCCAATAACTGAATACCATATGCCTTCTTCTAACTGAGTGAAAAATCATCAATAATATCATCATGATAATGAAATAAAGTCTATTGATGCAAATGTAAAACACGAGGGGACTTTGTAAACATAAAGTGACTTTATAAACATAATTAGATGATATAAATCGATTCAGTCACTGATTCGATCAAACTTCTCATTTTGCGACCTTTTAAAGCGGTGTTTTTTTTTTTATAGTATTTGTATATTATTGATTATTGCACAATACCTTATCTTTATTTTTAACTTCTGGTTTTAAATTTATACATTAGCGTTCTTATTCTTTTTATCATACCTGTATTTATAAATCTGGCTAAGCGATTTTTAACTTCTGGTTTTAAATTTAAACATTACTGTTCTTATTCTTTTTATCATATCTATATTTATAAATCTAGCTAAACGATATTGCAATACCAATCCCATCATCCTCTACAAACCTGTTCCCAGTACCACCTATGGTAAATGTTTATAATACGTTTCAACTTCCACAGGGAAACAGAAAAATTAAACCCCGCCCCGTTTTATCAGGACGAAACTAAACGCCATTTTGATTTTCGATAATATGAAATTCCTATTGGTCAATAGTCTTCTGGGCATGCGTTCTCCTCACTACGCAAGCGTACTCCTCACTTTCCCCCAAGAAATATCTATATAGCTTGGCTATTCCATAGCCTGGCTAATTCTAACAAAATTAGTGCAGTGTCACAGTAAACAATGACATGGTAATCTAGATATGAACAGTTTTATCAACTGTGTTCAGTATTAACAACACTTGCCGTGTTTGGTTGATGACCGAACTGTTTATTTGTATTTTAATGCCGAAACCGAAGGGCGGACCAAATGATTTTTTGAAAAGGCCTATGCTTTGTGACGGGACTCAGTATACCTCACGTTACATCCGGTTTAATATACGTTACCTCTTTTCCAGTTTGCTTTTTTTTTGTTATATACTCAATAAACCTGGATATGGGATGTTGTCTCCTTGACATTTACCCCATTTCCTTTCTTTTTCATATCAATAAATTATGGGATTCTCCTGGTCGGCTTGTGCATTATACGCACCAGACAACACTATAGGAAAACGGTTCACTCGAGAGATTATTCACATATTTAATGCATATTGATAGATGGCCATACATCTCATTTAAATTTATTACAGTTGGAGTTAACATATGTGTTATGGTCTCATGTTCATTTACTCCATATCCTTTTGTAAAATATATTATTACACTGTAGGAACAGAAATAATCATGACAGTAGCACATTGCCTTTACCCCATTTTGACTAGTAAGGCTTATCTCTCTCTGTGTGTGTGTGTGTGTGTGTGTGTGTGTGTGTAGGGGAGGGGGCTAGGATTTTCAAATTGGTCTCTTGAATATTTTCAGGGCCTTACTAAAGTTTTTTTTTGTACTTGGGTAAAAAAAACTTTAGGGAGGTTTAGAATGATTAGGTATATATCTGAATGAAATAGGGCCATCGGCGGAAATTTGTGGGGTATTAATTAATAAAACAATATGATATTCATTAAAAAATGCATTAATTGTCCAGAAAAAAGGGGGTTCCACCCCCCCCACAAAAAAATTTTCGCACCTCGCTTCGCTCGGCGAAATCTGCTTTCTTTTCTAATTGGAAACCCCCCCTTTTCTAATTGCCTGGATCCACGTCTGAATACTTTATATAAGTGCATACAACGTTAATTTACATAGAAATCATCACTTTTTTATCCGTCCGTAGACTTGCTATACACTATCTCATTATTCCCATTTTTTCCAGTACATTTATCCCTAGCAGGTGACAAGACAACTTTACCAGCTGCAATTCAAAATCTAAAAAATTCTGGTTAGTTAAGTTCGAACAATAACTACAGCAAAACATCTTGCACATTAAAGGTGAAAATACAGGCTATAGGGAAAAGTCACATGCAGATTACCATGATAAAAATGATAAGATCACCAATAAAAACAAGTGGCCCACATAAGCCTATATTGGTCACCTGGCAACTGGTTTAATAAGATTTTCCCAGATGGTACAATAGTTGGCCGCCATTTTACCAGTACGATAACTGGTAAGGGACCGACCATATAACCTGAAAAAAAGGGGGGGGGGTATGGTTTTTTTTCTGAACAGATTTTTTTTCACACGAATCAACAAAAAAAAAATTTTCAAAATTTTTTTTGGGGCAGAAAGCCTCCTTCAGAAAATTTTTTTTCATCATTTTGTCAGCCAAAATATTTTTTTCACATAAAATCAGCTCCAAAATATTTTTTTT
>MJUU01050327.1:0-14256 GCA_002080025.1 Modiolus philippinarum
ATAGTTTCGTATCTGTCTGGTACTGGTCCGTAAAATTAGCGGACCAAAGTTGCGGATACGAGGGAACATACTAATACTTGGTAAGAAAGGACATATTATGATAAAAACAAACATTCTAAGTCATTTCCAATCAGTAGCTATGCATATTGATATAATTTTACAATTTCCTCTCTCTCCTGTCTGGTACTTGGTCCGCAAAATTGGCGGACCAAAGTTGCGGGTACGAGGGAAAATAGTCGACAACAAATCCATAAATTTCCAAACAGGTTCCAGTGGGGCTAAATGTGTTCTTATTGTTGTATTATGATATTTAATGCTAAAAAAAATCATTCTAAGTCATATCCAATCAGTATCTATGCATTTTGATAGTTTCGTATCTGTTCGGTACTGGTCCGCAAAATTAGCGGACCAAAGTTGCGGATACGAGGGAACATACTAATAATAGGTAAAGAGGGACATATTATAGTAGCAAATGAAAAGAAATTAATGTTATAAACCATCACTAACTAGTATATCTTAAGTCATATGTGTTCAATACCTTTCCCTTGGTTTTGGAGATTGATCAATATTCTTCCCTGCATACTTATATGTTAATAGTCGGGAACAGGTCCGAAAATTTCCGGACAACTATCAGTATGGGTAAATGTCTTGTAATTGTTGTATGATGATATGTTATGATAAAAAACCAATATTCTAAGGCATTTCCAATCAGTACCTATGCAAACTGATATCTTTTGCAGTTTCCCTTATGTCCGGTACTTGGTCCGCCAAATTGCAAAGTTGCGGATACGAGGGAACATACTTATACTGGGTAAGTAAGGACATATTATGATAAAAACAAACATTCTAAGTCATTTCCAATCAGTACCTTTGCGTATTTATATCCTTTTACAGTTGTCCCTCCTGTCCGTTACTTGGTCCGCAAAATTGGCGGACCAAAGTTGCGGGTACGAGGGAAAATTGTCGACAACAAATCCATAAATTTACAGACAGGTTCCAGTGGGGCTAATTGTGTTGTAATTGTTGTATTATGATATGTAATGGTACAAAACAAACATTCTTAGTCATTTCCAATCAATATTCATGTATTCTGATAGTTTCGTATCTGTCCGGTATTGGTCCGTAAAATTAGCGGACCAAAGCTGCGGATACGAGGGAACATATTAATAGTGGGCAAGAAAGGACATATTATGATGAAAAGAAACATTCTATGTCATTTCCAATCAGTAGCTATGCATATTGATATAATTTTACAGTTTTCCCTCCTGTCCGGTATTGGTCCGCAAAATTGGCGGACCAAAGTTGCGGGCACGAGGGAAAATAGTCGACAACAAATCCATAAATTTCCAAACACGTTCCAGTGGGGCTAAATGTGTTGTAATTGTTGTTGCATTATGATATGTAATGGTACATTCTAAGTCATTTCCAATCAATATTCATGCATTCTGATAGTTTCGTATCTGTCCGGTATTGGTCCGTAACATTAGCGGACCAAAGTTGCGGATACGAGGGAACATACTTATACTGGGTAAGGAAGGACATATTATGTTAAAAAGAAACATTCTAAGTCATTTCCAATCAGTAGCTATGCATATTGATATCCTTTTACAGTTTTCCCTCCTGTCCGGTACTTGGTCCGCAAAATTGGCGGACCAAAGTTGCGGGTACGAGGGAAAATAGTCGACAACAAATCCATAAATTTCCAAACACGTTCCAGTGGGGCTAAATGAGTTGTAATTGTTGTATTATGATATTTAATTATAAAAAACAATCATTCTTAGTCATTTCCAAGCAGTATCTATGCATTTTGATAGTTTCGTATCTGTCCGGTATTGGTCCGTAAAATTAGCGGACCAAAGCTGCGGATACGAGGGAACATACTAATACTGGGTAAGGAAGGATATATAATGATAAAAACAAACATTCTAAGTCATTTCCAATCAGTAGCTATGCATATCCTTTTACAGTTGTCTTCCTGTCCACTACTTGGTCCGCAAAATTGGCGGACCAAAGTTGCGGGTACGAGGGAAAATAGTCGACATCAAACCCATAAATTTCCAAACAGGTTCCAATGGGGCTTAATGTGTTGTAATTGTTGTGTTATGATATTTAATGATAAAAAACAATAATTCTAAGTAATTTCAAATCATTATCTATGCATTTTGATAGTTTCGTATCTGTCCGGTACTTGTCCGCAGAATCCCCTTAAGTTCAGAGCTGGTATGCGGACCTAGTGCAATAAATGTGTTATAAAGGGTTATAATTTGCTATTTTATCATTAAAACATGTTTAATTGACTTATATTAGCCTTAGAAACTCTTTTTATGAGTAAACTAGCTCGGTCCGTCAAATTAGCGGACCGAGGGAAAAGGCTCGGAGATAGGTCCGCATATTTGGCGGACCAACTTCAAACATAAAAAAAATGACATATAATTGTTATAATTTGACACTTTATGATTAAAACAAGTATTTCTAGTCAATATCGAACAGGTTCTATTCATTTATTATGTCGGAGGTGTTTTTTGAATGTCGGTTTTGGTCCATGTTTTTCCCCACCAAAGGGTATGTTTTACCTATAATATAGTTACCAGTGTGGACCAAACATCGTTTTGCGGTTAAATTGAGCCTAATTGCATGTTAAATGGTCATATATTAGCCTTAGAAACACTTATTATGAGTTTCCTAAGTTGGTCCGTCAAATTAGCGGACCGAGGGAAAAGGCTCGGAGATAGGTCCGCTGATTTAGCGGACCAAGTCCAGATATTTTCCGGACCAGCCAGAATTTTATGAAATACTATTTAAATGTTATATAATTATGTTTTATGATAATATTAAACATTATAAATGTGTTTTAGACATATATCATTTTATTTCCACAGGGAAATTCAATACTTAGAAAAATCACTATTTCAAAATAAAAATCTGTCTCTGTAATAAAATAATATAGACAGTATTAATGTGCAATGGGTTTTAAACATGAAAGTAATGAAAAAAAGTTATAATTAATAAGTATTAATTATTTCGACATTCCTGACCAGCAGACTAATATAGGAATATTAGTACAAAATATACAAAACCATGAAATATTTGAAAAAAATCCCGTTAACGTGCTTAGGTGGGCCTCTAGTTATGTTCCATGGCCTTTGGTAAGCCTTCGGTACCTTTATTTTGAGTTTTTACTTGGTCCACTATTTCAGCGGACCGGTCCGCTAAAATCGCGATCTAGGGAAAATGGGCTCGGGGATAGGTCCGCTAAACCGGTGGACTAGGGAAAATGGGATCGGCGTTTGGTCCGCCAAACAGGCGGACTAGGGAAAAGGCTCGGCGTTTGGTCCGCCGTACCGGCGGACTAGGGAAAAGGATCGGTCCGCCGGTACGGCGGACCAGGGTCGAGGGCAAAGCTCGTGGATAGGAGCGCCTTCTCCCGCGATAATCGAGGCTATAAATTTCTCTTGAGCTTCATCGACGTCTTCTCCAAGTATGGCTGGCTGGTGCCGCTCATGATCAAGGATACGAAAGGGATCACGGTGCGCAATGCCTTCCGGGCCGTCTTCAAGAATTGCACCCCGCAGAAGCTATGGACGGATAAGGGCTCCGAATTCTATAATCGTCAGGTGAACGATCTGCTCAGGAAGCATTGGATTGAGCTCTACTCTACGGAGAATGAGGAGGAATCGAGCGTCGTCGAGCGCTGGAATCGCACCATTAAGAAGAGGATGTTCAAATATTTCTCGGCCAATAGCACGCGCACCTACCTGCCCATCCCGGGGGATCTGGTGCGGTAGTATAACACCTACAAGCATCGATCCATCAAGATGACGCCCATCGCCGCCAGCCAGAAGGAGAATCATGCGAAGGTCTTCTGGAATCTCTACGGAGTTCTTCCATCTATGCAGTCGCCACAATTCAAGCCTGGGGATAGGGTCCGGATCACCAAGAAGAAGGGATATATGCCCCGCTGGAAAGAGGAAGTCCTCATCGTCTCGCATGTCTTTGGCACTCAGCCGCCGACCTATTGTCTCAAGGATTTCCACGGAGAGGACATCCAGGGATCCTTCTACGAGCCCGAGCTCCAGTGCACCGACCAGGCATCTATCGCATTGAAGATTTCCTGCGGCGACGAACCAGGGGTGGGTTCAAGAAAATCGTCGTGAAGTTGTTGGGTTATCCTAAGTCTTTCAATTCATGGGTGAAGCAATCCGACTGGCAATAAGTCATGCCCATTGGCAATCATTCTGGTCCCTTCAAAGAAAGACCGGAAATATTGGGGAATGATTTCTGGACCTACCTCTATGGATGAAGATCCGAAATTTTCGTATCCAGCATGGCAATCTTACTCTGCATAATCATTGCCAGATCTTGCCAGTTCTTGGCGTGCCATCCCTTTGTGACCGGTTTGTCAGAGTCGGTCCCCTCTGGAAAGTTGCGAATCGCATTGCCCTTCATATCTAAGTCCACGCGTATCCAACTGCCATTGGTATTGATGTAGTTCGATCTATCTGCCTTGCCAGGCAGTTGCTTCTGGAGGGGTTTGATCTCCTCCTTCATACGATGCATTTCCCCTTCCAGCCTCTTCAGCGACTGCTTCATGAATCTCTTCGTCGCGGCGTCATTATTCTTTTCCGGATACTTGAGATTGACGATACGATTGAAATTCATATCAAGATCCTCTGCGATCGGTCCCTCTGATGACGTCCACACATAGACCAAATTTATCGACCATACTTTATCTATACCAAGGAGAGGACGACTTCCTTGAAGGTCCAGTCTTCCCATAGTCGCTTCAAGACGTATACGCAGAGCTGGTTGCAGATGACCGATCCGCGGGTTGCACTTCGTCCGTATTATGGTTGATCGGTAGGCCGAGATAGCGTCTCAGCTCTGCGGCAATCTGTATGAAACAGCAAGTCCAGTGAGTCCCGGGGCCTGCGAGATCATGATTCAGGATGCCGAACTCGAGATCTCTTTGCTTGGATGGTAGGTCGTCGTGCATGAAGACGCCTCTGAAGTAGGGGATATGCAGTAACGGCTCGCTCGAGCTCAAGATTGGTGAGGGGCTTATCCATTTATCTAGGGGAGGGATGGACACCAACACCCGTCAGAGCCTGCCGAGAGCAGATAGGGCGGCGAAGCAAGATTTTCCCGAGGCTCACGGACCTCGAGAAATTCTGGGGGTCGGGATGTGGGTGATCGACCGCCTCAGTCTTGGGCGATTTGGTAGGGACCATGGTAGGGACCATGGGCGAAGGTGCTGATACCATCGGAGAGGATGTGGCGCTTATCATCATTGGAGGAGAGAGATTTCTTGCACGTTTCGAGAGTTAGGACCTGATAGAGCCGGTTTTCGGATGATATTCATGGAGCGATATTTCTCCTTGCCCGTATCAAGGTATCCCTTATAGTCGGCGAAGGTCAGGTTGGTCTCGACCACGCTCTTCTTCACGCCCTCAGCCTTCTTGCACTCTTCGCGATCCACCTTGAAGGTATATGCTTTCGGCCGGATACCCACGTACTCGATCTTCGGGTGGCTGCCGCATTCATCCTTGAATTTTTGCCGAGCTTTTCCTATTTACGTCGACCTGGATCCCGGAGGCATAGTCTTGGGCGTAGTTGGACGTATCGAAGCAATGCAGCACGCTCTCCGCCATAGTCTTATATACGTCTGCCGTCTGGATATCGCAGATCAAGCTATCTGTATCCGTATAGCAGATGCTGAGCCGGTCGCCATACCGGGGCTTCAGGTAATCGTGGACAAAGTCGGCCATTAAGGTCTTTGATAGACCAAGGATGGAGAATCCTAGGTAGATGTTCTTATCGAAGACCAGCTTGGTGCGACCCAGATGGACGGCAGTCAGATCTTCGCTGAAGACCGTCCTAGGCTTGAAGTTTGGCTTGGCCACTAGTTTCCGGGCAACCTTCTCGCTATTCACCATCCAAACGTCCACCCTATTGCGGATATCTTCCATGGTCTTTCCGAATAGCAAGTTGACCATGAGTTTGAAGAAATACTTCTCGAAGGCGGTGGATGCTGCCACCCTGCAGGCCGTATTCTACTCCACGTAACCCTCATTCATGGGCTCTGGGTGAATCGGAGCGATTGATCTTTTTCAGCTTCAGACCCCGGGCGAGATTCTTCTTGAGATTCACGTAGTGAACCACGTATTTCTCCTTGTCTTGGAGGTTGTCCACTAGCTTCTTGATTCCATTGATCACCATGTATTCCGGCGCGAGGGGATAGTCGTGGCGATGATGGAGCTCCTTGGGACATTCGAGATCCATATCGCTGACCTTGAACAAGGCGTCGTATGCTAACCCTGGTTTTGTATAGTAGTGCGCCGGATCGAGTTCATAGTTCTTCAAGCAGATTTTGTGGAAATTCTCGAAGACCTTGGTGAGCAAGACCACGTCAGTCTCCAGATAGAGGTCGTGATAATCGCACATTGTCTTGCATTCAAAGGCCTCCCAGACCCTCTGAGCGTGCGCGTAATCTTCCTTGCTGATACGCTCACCGGTGAGCTTGCTTAAGAAGGCTTCCTTGGGTGGCAGCTCGGTCTCCTGGAGCCTCTCGAACCTATCCATATAGTCGTAGGGGTAGAAGCCTTTGAGTAGTAGCAGGTCTAAGGTCTAGCAATTCTTTCCGATTGGCGCGGTGGGGATATCGTACCCTTTATCCATCTCCTTGACTGTGAAGGTGATATCCGCCCCGACGACTTCCTTCACCCTCTGAGAGCAGCCTTTGAGAATCTCGGGCAACCTGGTGCACGGACCCTCCTTCTTATGGATCATCAGCCCGTCGATTACGAGCGCCCCAACTCAATCTCCTGCTCGGTCATGTAGTCGAAGGCCGCCATCAGAGCCTTATTTTCCAGGGAGCACATGACGTAATTCAAGGTTGAGCCGTCGATATTGTAGTCCGTCCCCTAATTAGACTAGCAGGCGAGCTTAAGCAGGTCAGGATTCACCTTGATCACTTCCTCCATGATCTACCTCATTCCCCCATAGTAGTCCCGAGGTCAGGCTGGTGCTTCATGCTTGAGCCTGACGATCCAGTTGATGATGGCAAGTAAGAAGTTTTGGCATCGTCCCGGCTGATTCCCTCGTAAGCCATCAGGTCCGCGATTAGCTTTTCCCGGTCGCTGATATATGCGTCGAGCCCCGTGCACGCGATCCCATTTTCGTGGCAATACCGGAAGAGCAGAATCAGTTGCGCATTCTTCATATCGATGTCAATCATATGATCATAGGGTATGCCGGATGCGGTAGCTGATATTCTGGAGGCCAATTTTTTCGCCCGTCCAATACCAAAGTCAATGCGCTGGTAATATCGTATCGGGCACCCACCCAAGGCATAGGTGCGGGCCAAGTCATCTTTCAAGGGCGTCAGCTGAGCAGCCTTATCCACCTTGTCTCCTTGATATATCTACTCAAGAGCTCCTGGTCTTCCGGGAGCGTAACGATATGCTTCAGCTTTTCCCGGTCGATCACTTCGCGCGGGGCGATGCTTTGCACATGCTCCGACTCAAAGAACACAATCTTGAAGAACCCCAGATCCATCGGCTTGGCCCCTAATTCTCGCCTCATATTGTTGAAAGCATCGGCTGGCGTGGATTCTACCAGCTTCTGCAGGCTTCTATGAATCGCAGGTGCTGATAGAGCGTCTTCTCTTTCCCCTTCTTATCCTTTTATGAGCCGACTGCCACGCCCTTGGTGAATGATGTTGGAGATGCAGTCGATCTTGCCCTTAGTAGCCCCCAGTGCCTTGATGAAGAGATGGGCATCGTAGCCTGCCAGGCTAATTATGGAAGGTGACCGGGATGAATTTCGGCGCCTGATAGTGCAGATTGCACTCATTGTGCGCGGCCCCTCTGAATCTGCCCCGGAAATGGCAATGGTTCTCACCCTATCCTCCCCAATCTCCTGGTCGCAGATGAAGCACTTGGTGTCTTCCACGAAGGCGATCTTATCTTCCTCCGTCATCACCACGGGCTTCTTGAAATCGTTCTGCTGATAGATCTCAAGAAGATCTGACCCACGCCCTCTCCTCCCCTCTGCATGGTGAAGATCACCGGCTGCTTGGCGTATACCGTCTCATTGAAGCACTTGATATGGTAGCAGAATCTTGATGTACGTGCTTCTGGAGGATATTGGTATATGGTTTGGATGGCTCGTCACCTTCTACCTCCTGGATCGTCTTCTTCATCATGTGCCCCAGCAGCTGCATGATTCCGTCTACGCCAGCATTTACGGCCGGTTCAGGTCCCACATGGTCATGAAGCACTCGAAGTCTGCGTAGACGACGAATTGCACCTTCATCGCCTGGATATGGTTTTGGAGGCTGACGTAGCTCCTTCGCCCGGCATCTCGATTTTCACCGCCTTCTTCTGATCGTTATATTCCATGTGCTGGTCAAGTTTTTCTTGCCGAGTAAAATGATTCAGGCATCGGCTGCAGAAGTAAGCTTCCCAATCGTGATCGCTTACCTGCGCCGTCATGAGCTGAGAGATTCTTCACCCAGCAGTAATGCTTCGTCTCACCATTACCCACTAACATGAGATCCACGTGCTTTCTCTCGGCATCATCCTTTTCGGATATCTTCATAGTGAAGACCTCTACCTCGAATCCGTATACGTTGACCTTGATCCCCTCATTGAGCTTCTCGAACCTATCGATTGCAAGGAGTGAGACCGGGAAGTCGATGCCGTCGAACATGAGCTCGTCCGCCCACTTTTCGTACTGCTTGACTCGGATGGCACTCTTCTGGTCCACCTTCCCGTGATGGAGGGCCTAGAGGATCGCCCATTTGAAACACTGCTTATCCTCATTTTGGACGTTAACTATTGCCTTCTTTGCAGCGCGCTTCTTGGGAAGTGGGATATATGAGCTTCCCTTGAGGGGCTTGTACTCATTCAGCTGAATCTCCAGCTTCTCGACGCGCCCAAAGGTCCAACCACTCCCCCAAGCCTGGAAAGATGCCATGCTCTCAATGACCTTATCCTCCATCCGCGCTATCACTTCGTCCAAATCTGCCGACTCGGTGATTACCATCAAGGCTGATCGGAATTTAAGGTTGGCGTAGATATTCCAACCGGTCGCTGGGCTGATCTTCACCATCTCCACATGGAGAATTATCTCCGCTTTCAACCCCTTCTTTTCCGTCAGGACCTCTGAAATCGCGCTTCGGATTTTTCCCCAGCTTAGCTTGAAGAAGGTCTTCACGTCCTACTGCGTCTTGGGCTTGATAATCACCGTGCCAAATACCCCATCAAAGGCCTCCCGCTTGTCCCTAATCTCGATAAGGTCCATGGTTTCTTCAATGCTCTGCTTCACATTCTCGGTCAGCTGATCTTTCTTCAGCCGGGAGATATTGGTGATGCCCCTCCGCCTCACGATCGCCTTGAACTACTCCCTGGTGAATACTTCCCGACGTTTGAGTTTCCGGTCGGTCGCCGACTTGATGAGCCGCACCAAATCGAGCTTATTTTTCTTGCTATATCCCTTCACCCCTTCCTCCTTGGCGATTTCCCTAAGTTCACGCATGGTCTCGGCCACCCTAAATTTCCCTCCGATCGGCTGATCGGCGTCGTCTTGCCCCTGGGTATGCCTCCAGCAAAGTCCATCTTTCCCCGGTTTTTCCTCTTGCAAAGTTGTCCCTTCTTCCTTTTCAGTGGGGTATTGCAGAATTTCTGCTTTTCGACCAATGAAGTTGGTCTGCTATCTTCGACGATGGAATCTTCGAAGTGATCCATGATAATCCTGGATGACTTGATATTATTTATACTATTCAAACTTTTAAAATTTTTAAGGTGGAATGGTGATTTTTCTCGATCACCAAGCTTGTGCATAGTGTTTCTAATTATAGATTTTCGACCGGTATTCATATTACCTACTCCCAGTAAATGCTTGGAGAAGCTCGGGAAAATTTGCATATCGCCAAAGTAATTTGCAAATTTTCCCCCCATCGGAAAAACCTTGCCTCCCAGGACATTTCAGCATTCCCTACTCGCTCAAGACCCATTTGCATCCCGGGGCCTCAAATTTGGGGATTTATGCCGGATTTCTGCATGCAAAATGATCTTGCAGTAGAATTGTCATTTACTAACTACTCTCGTAACCAAACAAACACGTGGATTTCCATACGAAGCAGAATGAATGTAATTATTATGTTATAAATTAATATCAATGCCTGTTCACTCTGCTAAGCACGTATATTGAAAATGATAAGATTCTCATGATAATTCGCAAATCTATCGCGAGGCATGAAATTGTGTTATTTTGGGGCCCTCTCTTTAAAGCATTTAAACAACAGAAATATAATAATGATAGTTACAAAAATTGTACCGCGAGTACATTAGATGTAAATCTTTAGAAAAATGTAAAATTTGTGAAATTCTGTGAATTGCTTTTAAAGCCTTCATGTGCAAACCATGGGGCATTTTTACCGGTGAAAACCGAAGTGACAAATCGACGAAAATGTTTTGACTACAAATTTCAATCATATGCATCGAAGAGACTCCTTGCTGTAATGAAACGAAATTTACTCTACGGCTGTAAATTTAATTCAGCTATAAGGAAAACCTAATTTTTATCAAAATCCATAGACAGCTTTTTAAAGTGAATGCATATCTAACACCTCGCTAAAAATTCTAAGGAATAAGAATATAAAAATATTTATTTTTTCCAATTATAGGGTCCATAAGGGCATACAAATCAAAATTTCCAACATGCAACAATTTTCAATGATTAAAAACAGAGATAAGGAAAACAAACATGCAACATGGATTGTGTACGCGTTTCCTATCCTAAATATACATCCTTGATAATATTTATTTTATTCAATTGCAAAACATAAACCTATTAGGTTTGTAGCAATGCAAGATACATACATTTGTACATACATACATACAACAAACATAATTCAATACAATTTTAGCATAGAATAGTATTGATGCAAAGACATCATCGGTCTCCCTTCATCAGTTCAACCGACTGTTTTCTAACTGCCCTCATATCATCGGGTGTTGATGGGTTTAAAACAAAACTTATATTTTTATTATTTGATGAAGTAGAAAAAGATGTAAAAATATTATAATTTTGATAATGATCAAATAGGTTCTTTCCTAAAAATGTATTATATTTACAAGTGAAAAAAAATGGATGATATTCATCTTCAATAGTCTTACATAATTCACATAACCTTTGATCTCTTGGAATTTTAACATATCTGCCCATTTCAATTAAAAGATCGTGGACATTACTCTAATTTTCATTAGTTTTCTTGTTTCTTTAATTGGATGAGATAAATAATAATTTTGATTTTCTTTGTTATCTGTGATATGTTGCATTTACGTCCTCCTGTTACACAAATTGTGTATATGAGTGTTGTCTTATAAACTTGTCAAACTTGATATGTTAGGTACATATTTCTGCCTTCAATTACACATAGGTTCCAATCTCGAAAGTCCAGTGTTATACTAATAGTTTGATTGGTTTGGATAGTTAGAAATGCAATATTTAATATACCCTCCCTTTTTGTGAAAATATACTTTTCAGAAAAAAGAAACAGCAGAGAGACATTTCAAATATTTTAAAACAAAACATAATGGTATGGTTCCGCCTCACATAGAGGAACGGTATATTAACTATACAGCAAAGAATAAGATTTGTCTTAGCATCGACTAAATCGGATATCTCCGTGTTAGTCGCAAGAAACTCATCAGCGACTAAGTCGGAAATATCCTGGTTAATCCCATTTTTCCAGTAGCGACTAAGTAGGAAATTTCCGGGATAGAGAATTGCAGTTTGAGGGACAATTTTTTGCTTCCTTGTATATTTTGTCGAGATCGTAGGCTTGTCAAAACATTATACACAGTTGGAATGAAAAATAATCACCGGTATGAAAAGAAAATGGTGCTCAAAACCACTATTAAATTATAATTTTTGAGATAGCAGACGCAATGAACCTTTCGACTATCCCGGAAATTATGTTATATTCTCAGATTGTGACTTTTCAATCAAATAATATTGGTTAAAGATTGCTTCTTGGATTCAACAGGAAGGAAAAACGACCACGAAACTTAAACAAAAGCACTTTATGAATATATTTCTTTTATTTATACGTTATCTTTCATGTTCATAATAAAAAAATTGCTCCATCAACCCTCATGGTCTGTTGTCAAACTTAATTTTTCACTTTTTTCAGTCTTAGATAACATTATGACATTATTAAAATTTTCCGATTTAGTAAAACAAATAAATTCCGGGATAATCGCAGTGTTATTACCTGCGACTTAATCGGAAATTTCCGGGATAGTCGCAGTTATTAATATGGTAAATAGACGTAAACATTTTAAAACATTTATAAAGAGATTGTTTTAAAATTTATGTGAGGTATGTTTGTCATTAAATTTGATACTGTGTAAACAATATAAGATTGTCCACGCCATTTACCTGCATTATTTAAATAGTTGAGATTAAGTTATTTTTTAAAACAAAATAGTGAAAGTGAAAACTGTTTTGTTCTTTATATTTTTCAGTTTTGGAAAAATCTTTACAAGCCTTTAAAATATGAATTATCGGGAAAAAGAAACATATTTTTTCATGAAATTTGGAAAGGCAATTGAAATATTGGAATTTGGTATATGTTTAACTTGGAAAGATACTGAAAAATACTTCAACTTGGAAGTGAATTGATTACAGTGTTTCAAAAAACAGTTTTGTAAAAATTGACCCATCCCGAGGGCCTGTCGAGGCTAGAATCGGACCTGGTATGACCCCTGATCTGGACCCTGCCATGGAAACCCCCTACAGAACATTGGTTTTTCGCGTTTTTCTCCTTACGGGGACCTAGTACGAGGGTCCCCTCAACATATTTTGAAAGATAAGACCCTAAGCTACATTTTTAGGGAAGGTTTGGGGTTACTCGGGCAGCCTGGGGCCTTGAGAGTAGGGAAACGAAGCCGGACTTGGGAAAATTACCCTACCCGTCCCCCGTGGTCCGCTTCCCATGAAATCCAGGGCGTTTGTAAAAGCAGATAGGGGCATTATTCATGTAGCAGGGTCCCTTACCTACATTATGAGCCATAGTTTGTGGTAATGGAGGCCTCGAGGGCACCGGAAGTGACCGGAAATGGAGAATATTACGGTTGGATATGGGCTGATTTAGGGTACCTGCCTTAGGTTTTATGCCTCTTACGGATTTTGCAGGCCGTATATCACTAAATTATTGCCTTTACTAGTTAGGAGAAGGTCTCAGCTACATTTTGAGCCCTCGTTTGTTCTAATTGACCCATCCCGAGGGCCTGCCGAGGCTAGAATCGGACCTGGTATGACCCCTGATCTGGACCCTGCCATGGATACCCCCTACCGCACATTGGTTTTTCGCGTTTTTCTCCTTACGGGGGCCTAGTACGAGATTCCCCTTAACATATTTAGAAAGCTAAGACCCTTATCTACACATTTAATGAAGGTTTGGGGTAAATTGCGCAGCCTGGAGGCCTTGGGTTTAGGGAAACTAAACCGGACATGGGAAAATTACTCCACCTACCAACCCCGTAACCCGCTTCCCTTGACATCCAGGGCCTCTGGACAACCGAATACGGGCCTTTTTCAAATAGCAGGGTTCCCTACCTTCAATTTGAAGTAAAGTTTGGGGTATGCTAAGCATATTGATGCTCCTGTCCGGTACTTGGTCCGCAAAATTGGCGGACCAAAGTTGCGGATACGAGGGAACAT
This sequence comes from Modiolus philippinarum, assembly GCA_002080025.1. Classification (NCBI taxonomy): domain Eukaryota; kingdom Metazoa; phylum Mollusca; class Bivalvia; order Mytilida; family Modiolidae; genus Modiolus; species Modiolus philippinarum. The sequence continues at coordinate 13,732 of MJUU01050327.1, forward strand.
ACTACTGCTGTCATTGGCTATATATCAACTATTAAATGGTGTATCTAGGCTTATAAGCCATTTTAAGGCATTTCTAATCAGTAGCTATTCACATTGAAATATTTTTACAGTTTTCCCACCTGTCCGGTACTTGGTCCGCTCAAATGGCGGACTAAAGTTGCGGATACGAGGGAAAATAGTCGACAACAAATCCATAAACTTCCAGACAAGTTCCAGTGGGGCTAAATGTGTTACAATTGTTGCATTATGATATGTAATGGTACAAAACAAACATTCTAAGTCATTTCCAATCAATATTCATGCATTTTGATAGTTTCGTATCTGTCTGGTACTGGTCCGTAAAATTAGCGGACCAAAGTTGCGGATACGAGGGAACATACTAATAATAGGTAAAGAGGGACATATTATAGTAGCAAATGAAAAGAAATTAATGTTATAAACCATCACTAACTAGTATATCTTAAGTCATATGTGTTCAATACCTTTCCCTTGGTTTTGGAGATTGATCAATATTCTTCCCTGCAT
>MJUU01050331.1:4060-14613 GCA_002080025.1 Modiolus philippinarum
CACAACTTTTTAATCTGACAAAGGCAAATTATGCACTGTACGGTTAACACGCTGATGCTTAGAGTTTGTGTGAAACAATGTTACATTCCGTGTACCCAATGTCACGATTTATTAATGAATGTTATATCCACAAATTATGAATAGGTAATTCGCCATTCTATCTTCTTATCGTCTGCTTTCGTACCGGCATCAACAAACCGGTTTCTCAACTGGTTCCTGAGCACTGTTCTTCGTAGGGGAAATTAAAAAAAAATTGATCACGTGACAATTAATCTCAACTCCAAACGGTTGTAATTAATTATTCAAATATAATGTTATTTTAAAAAGTATATGCATTGGTTAATTTCCTAATGTAGCAGTAGGAGTTTAAGAATTTGATATGTACCTAAAACAAACTGTCCTATTTCCTAATTTCACAACGTTTTAGACTTTGGTTTCGAGAGTGTCAGAAAATTATCTCATTTCCGGTAGCGAAAACTTCAAGGGACCATCACTCCTACCATAGGAGCGAGCTTCGCTCGCTTATTATAACGAACCACCACTGCTTATATATTAATATTCAGTAATCGTAGACACGCAACCCTTAAAAAATCTGGGTTAGAACTCCAATCACAAGGGTGCAGGACAACTCGGCCCGCGGACAACTCGGACCAAACATTTTAATGCAGGACAAGTCGGCCCGTGAAGAGAGAGACTACTCGGACCATCAAAGAAGACATATGGAACTGTGATTTTTTGTCGGACGAGACCGTCAATAAAGAAATTAGACATGTTGAAGAATTCGTTCGGCTCAGCGGGGTGCACACTAATTAATGATATCAGTAGTATGGACAAAATTTAACATAGACTCATATAGGAAGTTTATTTTTTAACGTAAAATTAGGCCAATTCTTGTCAATATTCAATTTTTAAGCTGATATGTACTTTAAGTTCAAAGTATAAGCTATCCGTTGATGTTTTCAAAATCAAAATAAAGTAAATTAAAGATCCGTCACTTTTAACTTGAAAAATACCACCAATTTTAGCGATTTTTCATGTAGAAAGCAGCTTAATTCGGGGATATGACCTTTGTTCAATCTAAAATTTAAAATAGTTACTCTTATTATCCACATTTAAAGCTGATATAGCTGAAAACTAGAAATGATGGCGAATGCAATGATATTTTTTATTTCAATATAAATTTAATAACTCATCCGTCACTTTTGGGTTGAAAATTGGGATTTTTTAAAATAAAGTAAGGGAAAATACTACGACCCGCGTGGTTTATTGATAATGTCAACATCGGGTGTTAATTAATAGTATAAACACATATTATGGGACATTAATCAATGACAAATTTTGGTTTTTAGGAGGTCGAGTATTTATTCGTACAAGAATCAAGACGAATAATTGTGACAGGACACACGTTTGCATTGATCAAGGCAGTCTTTGATTTGATGTACATGTACTTAAAAGTGAAATATATTTATTTTAAAGTTAAATGAGAATAAGAATAATATATAATGATTAATGGAAAGAATAACTATATGAGCCAGGGGTGGATCCAGGATTTTCGAAAAGGGGGGTGTAAATCATAAAATGGTATGAAAACCGCCGAGCGGAGCAATGCTAAAAAAATTTTGACTACTTTTCTCATTGAAAATATTATAAATATTTTATTTTTAAGCATAATTTGTAAAGATGCGTTAAAACTAGGAAAACTCTGAGCAAAAATCACCGATATATACCCGTAACCCCCCGCTCCTCCATTTGATAATCAATCAAATCAAATTCTAAAATAGAAGATGCAAATCTACATTATGTAACAAAGACTGTGTTAAAGTTTCATGACAATCTATTCAGTGATTCAGGAAGAGTAGCTACCATCTTGTAATGTAACGGCTAAGTCCATGTTTTGCTATGGGCAACCCCATAAATCAATTACATCAAATTCTGAAATAGGAGGTGCAATTCTACATTCTGTCACAAAGACTGTGGTGAAGTTTCATGAAAATCTATCCAATGGTTCAGGAGGAGTAGCGGATAAGAGATGGGTACCCTTTGGTGTAACGGGGGAACAAAAGGATCACTATATACCCCCACTTTACAAGCGGGGGTATAATTAGAGGTATATAGGTAGTTTAATACAAAATTCCCACCACATTTTTTCTTTGGCGATCGAAAGGGGGCGTACGCCCCTACGCCCCCTAAAATCCGCCTATGTGAGCTGATCATTAAATTTTGACTTTATTGAAACTTGAATAAAACGAAATGGATGGGGGTAAATATCCACTTGTAAATATCAAGGAGTCGATATCCCATCTCCAGGTTATGTAAATAATTAACTGAAAACAGGTACAAATTAGAAAGGTCACACCTTAATGTAAGATTTCAATCGCGTTTATTACAGGAAATTAATTGGGAAATATATTTCATAATATTTTTGATGTAGTTTGCATTTAAATTTGAATAAAACAACAAGAATGCCACTTGGGTTGGACATCGTATGTAAAGTTCACTCCTCCCATTGCTGTGTTTCAGTCAATTGTGGTGATTAACTTCATGAACAGGTATTGCAATTTGTATATTGGACTCAATTCTTATTAGCAAAGGAATTGAAAAAATGTCATCATGGCGTCAAATGTCATCATAGAGCCTTCAACGATCTTCAACACTGCGCATTTGCTCACACCTCAAAGTAAATGCTCAGTAAATACACGTCAATGCGATTTCTTTACAATTAGACTTTCTGGCCATTCGAGACTCTTCTAGGAAGGCGAACTTGTCCAATCCATTGCTTTAAAATATATTGAGTAAGTACACGAAATAAAATTCCATTAAAGCCACGAAATGTGTTAGGCTAGCATGGAGTAAAGTGAAAGGATACGGAGTAAATGTACACGAGACAACGTATATCAGGGTATACGCAGGAAAATCATTTGAATGTGTTGGGTGTCTATTTTGGCAACGTATCGTTAACAGCACTAGGACCAAGAGAATGGAAATCCATTATCAAAAGTGTGAAAACACATGATCTATCCAATAGTGGACAGAGCTACAAAGTCGCATGAGTATGTATACCTATTATCCGTTAAGTTCAATAATTTAGAAAGTATACGTACATGTATTTCATTTAACACAGCATACGCATTAAACATGATCACCATAGCCAGAATCATCTCCAGCTCAGGCATTTGTTTTACAAATTCCACACTGCACTTTGAAAGGCACTAAATGCACACGACACAAATTTATGACCGTTTCAACATGTAGTTGTTAAATTTTTTTTTGTGGAAGTATCGATGTTCCTATATGACATAGGAATTCACGCATACACTATTACGAGACATTATCTTTGCATAAAAGTTTAAAAAAAAATGTATATGGCAAAAAAAAATCTAAACAAACTGAAAATATGCATCAGCTCTGCTCTACACAATCTCTCAATGAAATATACTGAGAAAGGGAGAAAAAAATGGAAGAAAAAAATATAGAAAAATAATTTGTTCAAATGTTCATAGTTTCAATAAAATGTCTCTTTATCCATCCTTGCTTTGCCATATGTAGATATTACTGTAAAAGGTGTAAATTTGCGAGATCTTTATTCATTTAATTCTTACATGATCAATGTCATAAAACAAGACTTAGTGAACAATATTTTACATATAAGATGAATTTCATTATCAGTTCAACTCTGCCTGTCAACAGTCCGGATATCTCACAGCGGGATGTATTGTAACTTATCACCCTCATTATATTGATAATATTGATGTGTTAATTATTAATGTACACACATGCAGGCACTCCGATAGTGGAAGACAAGAGTTATCTACTCTTACCCCCCTGTGCCCTAACCGAACTAATTCTTCAGTATGATTACACAAAGGTAGGAAAAGGGCTGAAGAAAGGTGATATGTTCTGTTGGAATTTATTTAAGTGTAAAAAGGTACATGTCGTCCCGTGAAGTAAGAGAAAAAGCCTGACTACTCATACCCCTCACATAATCGGGGAAAGCCTATAATTGTGAATTTTTTTTTGTTTTAAAATTAAACAGTCGGCGTCCATCCGTTAGTAAAGGACTACTCTTGAGAGAAGTGGTTTCTACTATGATGAACAAGTTGTATCTTTTGATATACTGTGTTCACCTTGCACATCGATAGAAAAAAAGAAGCTAGTAATATTATTTTTTTATTGCTCAAATTCATGATAACAAAAACAAACTCCATTCGCAATAGCGTAAGCACAGGTGGTATAACATTATGATGATCCCAAAACAAAATAAATGTAATTGTGCTGAAAAGGTATAGCACTGAAGTCTACTCTACTGTCGAACCCTAAATTGATCCATACCTCTTTAGTATACGGCTGACACTGAGATGATTCAGTGTTGGCATACTACTTTCATAGTGTGAACAGCTTTCCTTGTTGTTTGCTTGCTTTGGGAACGGCGTAGTTTGCCTTCACTTTTTTTGGATGGACCGATGAATTTTAGATTACGAGCTTGTTTTATTTTCCTTACCAGTCCTTAAATCTTCAGCAATTGATTAATTATTCGTCTTTGATGTGTTTTCGATAATGGTCTTGGTTTTTTTCTATTCAATTTCCCTTAATTAAATAATTAGATAATTAAATCTGAGACTAAAATAAAAATATTAGCCCCAGATTAAATACACTAAAAAATACAAATTCAAATTCAATTTTTTATTATCTTTAAACTATATATAGTTTGTGATAAACAATATGTAAATGACAGAAAAAAACAATAATCATACGGATATGTACAAGTAAATAAACATTAAGAGTCCCCTGTCCTCAGTTCTAATGACTTTTTCAAGAAGGAACCTAATTTATTTACTTGTGTTGGTGTTGATGGATTTAAAATAAGTTTGAATTTGTCTTCATCTGATAGTTGAATAAAATTTATATTTTGCGAACATTGAAACTGGAAATACGACATTCTGAGACAATAATGGGTCACACAATGTAATACGAATTGTTGTTCATCTTCTATTACTTTACATTTGTGGCATAGTCTTTCATTTCTAGGTATTTTCAAATGCCTCCCCTTTTCAATGAGTAAAGTATGATCACTTATTCTGAGTTTAGTTATGAGTTCTCTGAATTTAAAGTTATTTATATTTAGATATTCTTCAGAAGAAAATCTATTTTTTAGAGATTTATATAGATTCAATTTACTTTTATCCTCAGTATTTTGGATTTTTTTTTCTATAATAGAATCAAAAAAAAATTTATTTTTGATATGATATATCTCTTAACATAATTTATTTGTTTTAAGTCAGTACAATTTTGAAGTTTATTTAAGTCTACATCAACTTCGGATAATATATCTTTCACATAAGTAAACCAAGAATAAATTCCACTTGAATCTAAGTTTTTGATTAATAAAAAAGCTTCTTTTACAAGTGGATTTATTGTATTTGTGTATAATCTAGTTAAATAAAGAAGAGTTTGAATTTTAACTGAAAATTCAATCGGAATTCTTCCAAGTTCTGATCTAACAACAAGGTTTGAGGAATTTTTCTTTGTTCCAAGTATATATTTACAAAATAATAGATGTAAATTTTCGAAAGGGGTTCTATCAATAAAATCAAAATAATCAATCTGTTTTCCTGATATAGCTGCTCTTTTTTTAGCTCTAAACCTAGTAATATACGTGTCCATAAATGTAAGTTCTCCATTATAGGTCGCAATTGGTTTAACTTAAGAGTCAAAAAGATTAATTGCAACATTTATTGGCAGTCTGTTAAGAGAACTTGTATATGATTTCATGGCAAATAAGACTTTTCTTGCTTTTTTTTGCAAGATTTGTAGTACTGAGTGAAAAAATTCCATAATTTTTTAATTATTATGCCAAAATATTTATATTCAGTTACATTTTCAATCTCTTCATTTCTATATTTAACAAAAGTAGATTGGATTTTGCATTGAGATTGTGCAAAAACCATAGTTTTTGTTTTGTTTACATTAAGAGAAAGTTGCCAATCATGACAATATTCAGACAAATTATCTAAACTACTTTGAAGACCTTCTTTAGATTCCGAAATACAATTAAACCATCCGCAAATAATAAACTCAGCTAGTTTTAATGGTTCTGACAGAGAATTTTCAAAGTTTTTAGTTACTAATATATCATTTATGAAGACATTGAATAATGTGGAACTCATGGAATCACATTGTTTAACCCCTCTTATAATATCAAAATATTCTGTGATATGGTTTTTGTATTTTAAGAAGGATATAGAATTTGAGTATTGTTCCTTAACTATTCTGAAGAAAAACTTGCCAACTCGCATATTATAAAGTTTATATAAAGTCCAACTCTCCATACGGTGTCAAATGCTTTTTTTCAAATCCATGAAACAAGCATATATTTTCTTTTTGTCTGTATGAATATATTTATTTATTAAAGATTTTAAAATAAAAAGACTCTGATGTTCTATGGTTTTCTCTGAATCCAAATTGGCAGTTACATAGCTGTTTATCAATTATTTTATTTAACCTATTATTAAGCACAACATTAAATATTTTAGGTAAAGTATTAGTGAGGGAAAGTCCTCTGTAATTATTCGGATCAGATTTTCACCTGATTTATGTATAGGAATAATTAATGCTTTTTTCCAGAATCTAGGATATATACCTGTTTTAATACATGTTGAGTTCCAATTTATTAATGCTACTAATCAGTTCATTACTCTTTATGCAAACAAAAAATATAGATCCATGGTTTGGTTTTGTCCTTTTAGACTGGGCGAATATATTTTTTGACAGTCAGAGTTGTCCATTTAGACGAGCCACCTTTACTTTTTCGGCGGTCCGAGTTGTCCTTTTAGACGAGCTACCTTTGATATTTCCACGGACCGGTTCTCTCTTCGACGGTGCGAGTGGCACCGGTCCGACTTATCCGCGGGCCGAAATGTCCCCTATTTATCATAAGATAGTGCCGGTCATGATAAGACTGCGGCTCAGTATGTCACCGTACTTTAAGCTTTTCTTTAATTTTGTTTTATGAAGAAATGAAACACTGATAAAAGAAAAATTCTAAGCACATACCATACTATCTTCGAAAATCTTAACCATTATTAACTAAAATTAGTGACATATAATTACATGTCTCTGCTAAAATAAATGACTGAATGAACTAAAAAAACAGTCAAGTTTATTTGCCAAACCAGAGACATATTGATAGTATCTATATGTCTCTGGCCAAACATGTATAACATTAATACGAATACATACTTGATCATACTTTATTTCAATAATTCATTGTCGAATAAATTAAAAACACTTCTTCGTGTACTACCTACAAAAAGTAATCCCTACAGAAAGAAAAATGCCGAGAAATAAGTACACTAGTGAAGAAATTTCATTTTTTTTTCTACAGTCACATTTTTCCAAAAATAAAGCTTATTCGAAATGAAAATGACCAATAACCGGCAAATAACTACCCAGGGCTGTGCACTGGTGTGACAAGTCTAAGAAGGAGTCATCCTAGAATCTTCTGTTCAAATTATTTTTGGTGTAATCGTACTATATACTCGTTTTCTTTTTCATTACGCCTTCATAATTCTGTATTAAATCATTATGGCAAGCGAAACTCAACAAGTGCAGAGAAACCCGAGTTTCCTTCAGTAGATGTGTTTATCAGGTTAGAAACCGTGGCGGATCCAGACTTTCTAGGGGGAGGGCATAATTTTTCAAAAAGGGGGTGGCGGAATCCAATTTTCCGAAAGCCCTAGGAATTTTAAATAAACTTGAGTTTAGTTAGCAAAACCAGATTTCTATAGTACAAATCCGTTTACTGGAGGGAAACTTTAATTTAGCTTCAGAAGTTTGCTCAATTTATACCCTAGCTTTGTATATACTTCTCAGTGGCGGATGTAGGGGGGCACGGGTGGGCCCGCCCCCTCCCCTTAGGTTAGAAAATATTTAAAATTCCTAGGGGTTTTTCGGAAAATTGGATTCCGCCGCCCCTTTTTTAATAGGTGTATCTGAGGAAAGCATGGTTTCTCTATGGAAAACCAATATTTGCTGGAGGGAACATGGGTTTAGTTCAGTAACTAATTGGAGCCTGAGCTGTGTTTGTATTTAAAGCCAAAACTAACATTTGCTGCGTGAAACTCCTGGAAGCTAAACCTGGTTTTGCTGAGGAAAATCAGGTTTCTTTGCATTTTGGTTAATTTTGCTTGAAATAAATGCTATTAACAGCAGTAGCCATTGATTAACTTCTTCAACTACATAAGATATTTTTTCGCAATCTCTCCCAAAACATATTCTCGGAAAATGTTGTTAATGCAATTTCTGTTTTTCTGAAATAAATGCAAGTTTTAGACTACTGCAATCTAATGATTATACATTAACAAGAACTCTTCCAAATCATCATTAATACAAGCTAAAAATTATTTAGAAATTGAAGGAGAGATGAGCAGGTTTTACTGTCTACAATATGTTTGTTGTATTTCGTCGGAGTTTTACGTCTAAATAAATGATCGTTTCGTAGGGGTCCGGAATGTTTCACCGGTCAAACGAGGTCCGGAATCTTTCACCGGTCATCATAGACCAAAAAGTAAGCATGTGTCCAACAACTAGCATTGTCGGATCCCTGAGAGCGTGTACTGTTCCCTATCCTCGGCTTGTCCTATTTTTTAGGGAGGGAATTTCTAAATCTTGACATTTTAGTGGTTTCAAGAAATTCATAGCTATTTTTGGAGCTTAGGAAATATTTTAACTGTTTTAGGGGGTATTCATATTTATGACATTTTTTTTTTTGAGAGGGGAAGAGAAGCCAATTATGTATTTTACTGTACTTTTTAAAAATTTTGTTTGCATATAGAATTAACAGTTTCTCTGGAAATACATATGGGTTAACGGTTTCTCTGGATATACATATGGGTTAACACACACAAATTAGTAACTAATTTAATAAGATCAATATAATTTCAGTTTATGTAAAATTCCGCAGGTATTTTTGAAGATTATTTTTCTTTGATATTGTTTGGGGTGACTTATGTAGGCATTTTTGGGGTGATTTGAAACAAAAAGAGCTATTTTGGGGTAGTTTGGAAAAAAAAATCACTATTTTTGAGTGATTTTTTCCCAGGGACCAGCCTAGGCATATATTATATTTAAAAGTACACCGCTCCTCTGACCCCAGGTGGATCCAGAGCGGGTTCAGTTGGTTGAAATTCCCTTTTTACTCCCGCGAAGAACTTAAGGAATTTATCCCTTAGACCCATTTTTTCTTGAAATTCATAAGCTCTCATTTTTTCGCTCTAAAGCTGGGTACATTCTAGTACATGTGTTATTTTCACGTTATTATCATGTTTACATAAAAGCTTATAGTATGATGTACTTCACACTGCAAACACTGGACATTTTACCCGAATTAATTTATCTTTATTGCATGTATCTCTATCACGTATTGTTCACATTTTCGTTAACAACTTCAATATTAAAGGTCCCTACCACAACTTGTAGACGCCCTACAAGAACAAGTCCGTAGATCCGTATGCTCGTAGGTAGTATAGGGTAAGTTTTTGGTATTTGGCATGTAGATAGATGTGTCATGTACCTCCAGGTCAGGTTGTTGCTTTCTTAATCACAGAGCTCTGTCCGGTTTTTCGTTTGTCCTTTATTGCCTACGACATAAACGGTCTACAAGTTTCTATCGTATAACCACTTTAGCAACTTGAGTAAGCTTTAGGTATGAAAAAGAAAGGAAATGGGGTTAATGTCAAGGAGACAACATCCCATATCCTTGTTAAAACGACCCAAAAGAAAAGCATCTAGGGGTCACCGTACGGTCTTCAACACAGTGAGGAACCTCACACCATATAGCAAGCCCTAAATGGCCCCAAAAAGGTAATTTTTTTAATTGTCCAATTCAAAATTTAGAATATCAACAATATTTCATGCACATCTTCTCGTGATATACTACAACTGTATTTATTTCGTCAAAATCCAATGAGCCATTTAGAAAAGAATGCTATATACCTAGTTAAAAGGCTGTAGTCCGTGGGCTGGAAACACTTTCCGTGCATCCCCCCACTTCCGAACCAGACCGGTTTTTTTCAGTCCTTATATGTCCCCTCTTCAAAATAAAACATGTTAACACGAACAAAACCTGCACGCATAGACAGTATAGGGCCATTTTTATAGTACACCCGAAAAATTATTGTATTTTCATTTTAACATAAGTTTCATCTCTTAAGCTCCATATTTTTTTACAGATAAGTAATATGTACTGAAATTTGGTATCAAATTAAAGCTAATTTAATATGCTTTACAATGAACACATGTTTGGGTACTTTACGTCAATTTTATTATCTGGGGATACAAAAAATCTACCCCTACCCCTGCAAAAAAATGCGAAAATGTCGATTTTAGGCTGTCAATTCCTTTCAGATAAAATCCCTCGTCATTTGATCTAGTTTTTATGCCTAACTTATCAGTTGTGATACAAGGTTGGAAAATAAAACCATTTAAGTCCATAAAATTTTGATTTTCGGTATAAAGTTTTGAAAAATGGGATTTTTCGGAATTTTAGATTTTTCACA